>PVKS010002085.1:80463-95380 GCA_004027875.1 Aplodontia rufa
CTTTCCCACATCTGTAAGAAATATCCTAAACTTTCCCCATTTGTGGAGAAAAATGTCTGCTGGGAAGTCATTCTCAGTAATTAATTTGTCTTGGCACTGGCTTTTAGATTAACTACAGAGAAGTAAACTGGTCATCGTGAGGCACTTTGGGTTTCCAAGAATTTAATTTAGAGAACAATTGTGCTGCCTAATTATTCTAATTAGAAGAATGTTCACATTTGTGTCCAGTTCCTGTCTCTGTCCCTATGTTGACCACAGCCTGCCCTTGGAAAAGACTGACGTGGAAACAATGAATTGATCCTCACCTTTAGGGCAACAGCCGCCACGAACCAGCTTTACTTTTTAAAGAGAACATGAGATAGCTTCTCTTATTCTCTTTGTAATTTAATGCTTTGATCTGAGCTGCTGCAAGTCATGCTTTTCTTTGATGGGCTGAGACAGAGAGTAGTATTTGCTCATATTAAATTATATGTGTATCTCTAAATCTGTTACATAACACACACATGCATACCTTCATTAAAAGACTAGAACATGAGCAATAGTCAGAATTGCTAACGCTATTTTTTTTTTAAAGAGAGAGGGACAGTGGGAGAGAGAAAGGGAGAATCAATTTTACTTCGTTTTTCATCTGTTTTTTGTTGCTGTGACGCTTAGTTATGTATGTGGTGCTGGGGTTTGAACCCAGTTCCTTGCATTTGCAAGGCAAGTGCTGTATCCACTGGTCCACCACTCCAGCCCCTAACTGCTATTTTTAAAGCATTATATTCTTATGAAAGAAACAGCATAAGGCACCAAATAAGATGACGAAATCTGAAGTCAACCTGAATAAAGAAGGTCTAGCACTTGTCAGCTATGTGCCTGTTACATTACTTTTCTGTGCCTCAGTTGCCTTGCCTGTAACCCATTGCATAGGGCTGCTGAGAGGATAAATGAGCTCATGCGTGTAGACATTTAATAAATGTAGCTAGTCTTAGTGTTCCGATTCTATTCAGGACCCTGGCCTTAAGTAGCTGATTTCTTAATAGAAACTTGGAAGTCTTCACGCATAACACTAACTCACCCACACTCCTTCTACTCTCTAGCCTAGAATGTTTGGCAGCTCCAGTTTACGCTAAAACTACAACAACTCCTTTCACAACTACAGACAAAACAAAAACAATGGATGCTGTTCGGTTGCTGCAGTTGTTCTTTGTAACCTTTGAGTTTTCACTGTCAGAGATCCAGAGTAGATTCTGGCAGCTCCACCTACCTCTGCAGCGTACTTGACGCCATCCACTGTGTGCTCGGAGCCATGGTCATCAGAGGAGCCCCAGTGAAGGTGAAACTGGCGAAGTCGGTAGGGCCCAGGGAGAGGACCACCTCTCAACACTGTGATTGGGATAAGCGAGATCAGCCGTAATTCACACTTGCTGCACAGAGCCCTACTTTACACAGGTACTCCTACAACCAAGGCTTGGTGTGCAAGTGGTGGTCAGTCTGCTGGGCAGATGGAGCCATTCCCAGGCACACCAGATTCCTCACAAAATGAAGTCTTGCAACACATTAAAATCAATGTGTATTCTTCTCTGTCTTTCTTATTTTGTTTGCTTTTTAATTGTGTTTTGAAATGTGATGTGAACACTTATGACAATAAAATTGAAATAGGAGATGGACAATAAAAATGCATATATCCAAAGAACAAGTCAGTGATGTAGTACAAAGAGAAGACCTTGACAGTTGGCAGATTTAAGTTCCAATCCTGGCTCCACCGCATGAGAGCTGTGTGACTTCAGGCAAGTCACTAAATTTCTCTGAAACTATATTTGTATCTCTGAGAAGGTGATAATTCCACACTTTCAGAGCTGCTGTGAAGATTAACTGAGATTAAATACCTTAATAGTGTTCATCGCAAGCCCACATGATGATCCTCAGACTTACATGAAATCCTCCTCCATGTCTTACTTTCAACACCACCTTTTTTTAGGACTACAAGCAAGAAATTTCACCCATATCTAATTTAGACCATTTCTACTCAAATCTCATGAAATGCAAAATTCAGAAATTTCCCAGGAAATCAATCATTGTGGACTACTAAGCTTGATCATTCTCGGTAGCATTAATTTGGGTTTGTTGAATGAATGTTTCAATCTGTCACCTAATTTGGTCTCAATTCATTCAACCTGGGGAATAATTTAGAGATTCAAATATCTTTTAAAGGATATTGGAAACTATGCAGAAACCTTAAAATCAAGAACTAGTCATACAAGGTAGATCAAAATAGAATTCAGAGGGTAGCTATTTAGGAAATGATTGGCCATTCTAAGTGGGAGAAGATCTAAAACAATAGCGCTAGGCTTGTTTGAGTTTGGTTATGAAGGAAGAAAGTGGTTTGATGTACTACATCTTTCCTGTCCAATGCTTTGAATAGTTACAATCTAGACATAGGAGTCCAATTTATTAGAATAAATTGCATGAAATTGTGAATATTCAACTATTGACTGCTTACAAAAATGGCATTTTCATGTGGTTCAATCTAATAAAAACTGTCTAATTTCATTGATTTTCATTCAAAATGGAGCTTGAGCTAACTGGTGAGGAGGGGGAGACACCAACATGAAATCATTGTAGAAGAAAAAGTAAACTTGTAATGCATGGCTTACTTGGAACCTTCTAATAGGCAGGAATTCTGACTCTTTTCGTTGCATCATTAAGAACATTCACGTATGTATGTTACTAAGGATGATTTTAAGTTTATTAGAAGTGTGGTTATAAGAAATTGTGTTGTGCACATCAGGCATCAAAATTTTAAAGGAAAAGTGTGCTTACCTCATTTACAGAAAAATGAAACACTTCATTTTTGTCCTTTCATTTTACTGATTTGTTTACTAGTGAATGTTAAATTTTTTTATAAAGCAATTTATCATACACAAACACTGCTCAAGAAAAGTTTGGTCAGATACTTCAAAAAACACTCACAAGAAGGATAGAACAGATGAACCCCACTGAAGCACTGAAGCCCACTCATTTTGGCCCACATAATAGCCCTATTTTCTCCCCTGGATTGACCACCTCTGTGCACCAGGGGAAGAGAATGTCTATTTTGTTTCTTTATTGTATTTCTTGCTTTGTAGAAGGGAATCTCTGCCAAACTTGGGATTAAAGCCTTGCTCCCCAGACTGTGGGCAAAAAGCACAAGAACCCTCAGCCACAGTTCATTGGAGTTGGAAGAACACTAACTTGGATTCATCGCCATTGCTGTCCTATCAAGCTCCCATTTCAGGAAAGCATTGCCAACTTTTAGCTTGGGCATGGGTCCATTTTGCAACAACAAAGTGACTAGAGTTAGAGGGTGAGACATTCCTCTTCATTGCATAAATATAATTCTTCACAACTAAAGCAAAGTTGACTGTCATGTCATCTTCATTTTCAGGGGTGAAGCACTCCCTCTCCCCGTTAATTCTGTTACTGTGTCATAAATCACATTTTGCTAGTACAAACATCGAAAACATTCATGAGCCCCTACCTAAGTGCTGTACTTACTTGATCTATCATAAGTATCATCAAACACAACTCTGCAGGTCTTGCCGTTGTTCAGGATGGTTTTGGCAGAGCCAGGATCGTAAGATGCTGACCAGGGCTGCAGAGAAGGGTCATGTTTAATATCTTTTGTATGCAGTTCAATCGGAGATTGATTGTCCCCCTTGGCTATCGGGTAAAGTTCATGCCAGTGGTCAGGACCTAGGAAACAGAGTTGAGGAGATCCATTATTTGTTGACTAAGCCAACAAAATACACAGATGCTAAACAATGATTACAAAAAGTCTGGGGTTCCAATCAGGCAATATGAAGCTTAGCATTTAAGATCTATTCATGATTTTGTTAATAGTGTATGTGAAGTCTTTATTCAATTCCAGGTAGTCCCTCTGCTGTCTCAGGTCAATGGCCTGAAAGACTTACTTAGGCCTTTTATATAGGACTTAATTCATCAACCACTGTTTTCCAGAGCACACAGCTACTCCTTTTCCCATGGGTTAAGCAGAAGCAGCAGGCAGAGTTGAGATTCTTAATGCCAGGCTGAGAGAGACTGTGTGTGTCCCGAATCTCCGGAATAGGGGACAATCAGACTGGCACCTCTGGTTATCTGACTTCTCAGTCAGAAGCAACATGATCTTAGGCAAGTTACTGAACTTCTGTGAGCATCAGTTTCCTCCAAGGAAAACACCAAGTCAACATGAAAGAGAGCTAAAGGAGATAAAGGCAAAAGGACCAGCAGCATTTGGTACTTGAAAAGTGCCCAGGAAATGTTCCTGTTTGCCCCCACCCGTAGGCCAGCATTTTCCAGAGTCCTCTCTAGAGCTTTCTACTTTCTATGCAATGCCAGGATATACTCTGGCAGCATCCTGGACCAGGGGCTGTAGCTGCCCACACTCACCATTGTGGCTGGCATAGCCCCAGTCCTTGGGCATGGTCGGCTTTGTTGGTGCTGGATGGCTTCTGCCTTCTCTCTCCTGGTGTCTGCAGAGTCCTCTTGAACCCACACCTTTTATATAGGTCCCCAGCACACTGCATGGCCTTATTAGGTCAGCGAAGGTGGGGCAGGGGGCTAAACTGGATTGGGGTGGTATTTGGAAGGCCCAGTGGGGAAGCCAATGAATTACAAGAGTTGCACAGCTGTCGGTGCCAGTGGGGGAGGTGGAGGCGGGCTGGGTGAGGTCCCCCTCCCCGCTCGCTTGCCCAGGAACTCTGGCTCCTGGCTCTTGCATCTCTCCTTGGGTCTCCTAAAGTTGCAGGGCTTTCCGGGCGGCGCCAACTTGGAGAATTGCGGGCGGCTTTCGGCTGCTCCTCCTTCCCTCTCTCCCTCCCTCCTTGCATTTTAGGGAGTCGGAGGAGTGCGGAGGATGCTGTGTCTTAGCCATGCTTAGCCCAGCGCTGCCTCGCTTAGAAGTTGCTTTTACCGCAGGCTGACGCTGTGGCTGCAGTCTCTGGTTGCTTTTGCAAGTTCATTTCGCTGCAGCTATCAGGTTACGGTGGCGGTGGCTGGAAAGAACACATTTGTTTGCCTGACTCTTGCAAAAAAAAAACAAACAAAACAAAAAACTTATAAAATCCTAGGATCAAAGGATAGGAAGGAAGAAGAAGTCCGGGAGGGCACACTCTGTAACCGCCTTATCCTTAAAGAGGTTGTCTT
Organism: Aplodontia rufa; assembly: GCA_004027875.1. Taxonomy (NCBI): domain Eukaryota; kingdom Metazoa; phylum Chordata; class Mammalia; order Rodentia; family Aplodontiidae; genus Aplodontia; species Aplodontia rufa. The sequence continues at coordinate 85,630 of PVKS010002085.1, forward strand.
TTCCCTGGAAGCCCCCAAGGCGGCATTTCCCAACCTAGCGGGGTCCCTTTGGTCTGCAGGACTTCAGCGGCTGGATCTCAGAGAGCTCCGGGAATCTGGGAGATGCCTGGCTCTCAGGTTCACGCAGAGCAGGACACTGGGACTGATATCGCCATACTCTGTGAGCTGTATCTCTGCCCATGTTCAGGAAAAGCCAAGAATATCTTGAAATTTGGAAGGCCACTATCATAAAACAAGTTGCGGTGTCTAAAGCATATGATTCACTCTCCAAGCCATGATGAGAGATTGGAAGAAAGAAAAAAGTAAAAGTTTACACATTTTTTTTTTGGAAGGAGTAAAAGGAGTAGGATTTATTTAGGAAGAAGAGCAGAGACTCCACAAAGCAGAGAGGCACCTGGTAGCAGGACACCCCAGATTTTTTATTTTAAATTTTTTTCTTCCCCTTATAAATTATTTCATACTACAATAAACCACAAAAAGTAGAATAAAACTGGCAAATCTTAGGGTGTACATGGCAAAAGGAAAGTTTAAAATATCTGGTAATGGTTTGCATTGAAGAAGTCAGTGTAGTAGATATTTACAATTCTAAGAATATGTTTTAAAATTTCTTCTGTTCTAAATCAGTAATAATTTTTTTTAAAGACAGTGAGGAGAGATAAGCCAAATACCAGTACCACCTTACATAAGATTTGAATACATTCAATACTTTTTCTTAATTAATTTCTTTGACTTTCCTTTATTATAATATTTTGTATTTGGAGATTACAAAACTTGAAAAGGAAATCTCTCATCATGGCAAAGATATCTCATCCCTAAGGCATGTGGAACGCGTGATCACACTCACAACCTGGTCGCCAGGAGAGTCACTGCCCAGGATATTTTTATGACCAGGGATTATTTGACCACACAATAGCAGTGTGTAATCAGGAATTGAGGCACTTTGGAAAATTCAAGCAAACATAGCAAAACAAATGCACTTAGACTCTGAGCTCAGATATGTCACTGTTGGATCAGAAAGTGTACAGAGTTAGGTTGCCTGAGTCAGGTTACCGGTTCATTTTGGTAGAGTGATGATGTATTTTTGGTTAAGGAAAGTGTTTTATGTTTCTTTTCAACTCTGGAATTATTGGTATGAGTAAATTATAATATTGTCCAATCAGTTTGTTTGTTATAAACTCTCTTTCTCTGGTATTTGTAGTTAGGAGATTGGTAACTAAATTTTGTGTCTTTTGATACTGTAGTAATACAGTTAAGGTATTTAATATTTATCCCAAGAGCAATCTAGGAATTAATCTTGTGTTACTGTTAATGCATAAAAATTCTTTTTTTAATTTTTTAATAAAATTTCTTTTATATGGGGCTATTAGTAGTTAAAGAATGTGCACAGTGGCACAAAATTTCAAATAGACACTAAATAGAATTCACACAGTGAAATATTTAATAGTTTTAGATATATGGCCTTGAAAATGTTGATTGGCATTTTAAAAAAAATTTTATTAAGGAGTTGAGTTATTGTATAATCATGAATGCATATAAAGTAACAATATGATATGCATTTGTTCTTAAACTAGAATTACACCCACATGGCCCACACCCTAGTCTCTTGATTCTTCTATATTTCTCCCTTACAAATGATAAAATTTTTAGATTGTGAATTTTCCAGAATTAAATGATTGCAGAAGTATTACTTGGATTCTCAGGGGGGCAAAGAGTATGTTACATTGATGATTGTCTCCCGAGATCCCTCCTCCTCTCCCCCTCCACCCTGCAGTACCCTTCCACACACACCTATGGTTCCCCTAGATTGACCGGCATTTTATTGCAGTTTTGTTTTTTCCTTTCTAGTACCAGGGATTGAACCCACGGGAGCTTAACCACTGAGCCACATTCCTAGTCCTTTTCATTTTCTATTTTGAGACAGGATCTCCTTAAGTTGCTTAGGGACAGGCTAAATTGCTGGGATTGGTCTTGAACTTGTGTTCCTCCTACCTCAGCCTCCCAGAGTCACTGGAATTTTATTGCAATTTCTTAGAAGAAGTTTACTTTTCAAAACTATAATTTTGGGCTGGAGCAGTGGCTCAGCAGTTGTGGCGCTTGCTTGGCATGCACAAGGACACAGGTTCAAACCCCAGCACCACGTACTAAGCGCCAGAGCAATGAGGGCCACATGAAAAGCTAAATAAAATTGATTCTCTCTGTCTCTTACTGTCCCTCTCTCTCTTAAATTTTTTTTAAAAACTATAATTTTAAGGCAGTTTATACCAAATCATGTAATTTTAGACCATAATAAAATTTTCAGAAACCTTATCAGACCTCATCTGCAAATTTATCATCTCGCTCTTAATTAATTTACCCTAGCTTGCTTGTCTATAAATTTCAAAATTCTCTATCAACAGAGCAAAGAGATAATTCTAAACTATATTCAAGACTTTGGAATTTCTGGAGTTGTCTTGAAAAAGAAGCTGTTAAGAACATATGGAGATAAGAGTTATCAGTGATTACAAATTATCTTCTAGCAGATTGACAGCAGTTCTCCCAGCAGCATAATTGGAAAGTTGATGCAGTGGACAAATTGCAGTATATTTACCCCCAAAAAGGAGTGTAAACATAGAAAAAAGGAAAGAAAGAGAGACCAGAGCAATCAAGGAAGAAATTTTGGCTAAACAGAAGTTATTGGCAGGAGAAGAGTGTCTAATATGGAAGTTTCAACTAGATTGTATGTTAAAACTATAAATTTTAAAGATCTAGGATGAAAACATTTTAAAATATTTTATTCATATTTGGCATTTTATTTTCCAGCATACCAGGTAGTATGACAAATTAAAATCTTCTTCAGGTTGATATCATTTGGTACTTTTACTGCATGAGGAGAAAAATGAGAAACTGACTACTTATTTACCTCTGAGATCAAAGCAAAAATTAGAATTGGAAGTAATTACACAATTTGGCTTAAATATTTTATAAATTATAAGGGTATGCATTTTTATTTTCATAGAACAATTTCTGCCATCAAAACCTAAAAATGGCTAATAAAAATTTAAATCTCTAATCTATTTAACACTGTAAAAACCCTAACTTTAACCTTCTTCCCTCACTAACCATATTCTACATGAAACCGTGGACCCCATTGTTAAATTTGTTACATGTGGTAGCTGCCCACTTGGATCAGAGCTTAAATTTCGGCTTCTGTTTGTGACAAATGTGTAGGAGAGCAGGCTGAGGGCTTAACCCTACTGAGGTCTGTCTGTCGCCAGGCAGACATTTTATTTGAAAATAGGAGCATGAATCCAAAGGTAAAGGCCTTCCAAACCTATGCCATAAGATTATCAGGGTCCACGCATTAGAACTATTTTTTTTCCAAATATGAATCTTTCTTTTTAAACTTATCAATAGGGGCTGGAGCGGTGGCTCAGCGGTTTCAGCGCTTGCCTGGCAAGCACGAGGACCCGGGTTCAAACCCCAGCACCACGTACACAACTGAGTGTTGGAGCACCTAAGGCCATGTGAAAAACTAAATAAAGTTGTTTCTCTCTTTCTCTGTCTCTCTCACTGTCCCTCTCTCTTTAAAAAAAATAAATAAATAAACTTATCAATAGCATATTAAGCAGAAGAAACCTCATTCAACTTTGATATCTTTTCTTAGATTCATATTTAAATGATCAAGTCTAGTTTTCAATAATTGATGATACATGCTTATAGAATTAACAAGTCAAATTCTGTTTTGCTTTGATATTTCAGAAGCATGTCAGTAAGTTTTGCTTCTCCCCGCCCCACAGGAACCTTAACTGGAAAATGGAGGGAGTAGTGTCTGCCTTGCAGGGTTCTTGGGAGGTTTAAATGAGATAATTCACGCGACACTTAGCACAGCTTAGTACAGTGTAGTTAGCACTCGTTAGCGCCTTTCTCTGCCCCTGTTCATTTAATCTAATTTCTTTCTGGGCAGCCACCTCCACTTAATAATCCTCGTTCCTTGTTGGCCATAAACAGTGCCTTTAGTGCGTGTTGCAAAGCATAGGTGCTAACCCACAGAAATCACTTAGATGAAGGGCACATTCTGCCCGCACTAAATAAGCATGGACATTCACAGCCTTCATGCTTTCCTTTAACTGTTTTGAGCTGCTGGACCTAATCACTCATTGGCCCTTGTCACAGTGGGGGCCAAAGCAAACCATATGCACAAAATGCACTAATCTAACAAAATTAACTGAAACTCATAGCACTGGAATCAGAACTAAAAAAAAAATCCCTGTAATTCTTACAAAACTTAAAACTTCTTTGGCTTATTATTTCATAAATGAATTTTTTTTAAGTGAAATTCAAACTTCTGTAGATGGCATTCAGGTGTTCCTAGAAGCCTAGCCTATCCGCTTCTCAGCCTTATCCGGTCTTTCTTCCACCATTTGCTGTAGCTGCACATCCTGTGGTCTTCCTGTAATGCACGTCCTTTTTTCTCGCTCTTGGACTTTTCATAGTATACCACTTAGCTCAGTTGTTCTTTCCTTCTGTACCTGGTAAATTTAAGCTGTTTACATTAGCACTTACACAGTCTGCATACCGTGCAGTGTTTACGTGATATTTCACGCTGAAAAGCGATTCTCTATTAAATGTGGTTTCTTTAGTTCCTGCTGCCATTTTAATTCAAGGCCAAGCCACTGTGGAGTTGCTTTGGTTCCTGTTGCAGAAGAGGGAAGAGAAGTGTTTCCACTGTGATGTACACCATTTTGCTTCCCTTGGGGAGAAGAGGAATCATACACCAACCTCATTTCTATAGGAACCACAAAAAAACCCAAAAAACCTCAATTCTACTTCTGATTTTCCCCATAAAGAGTTGTTACCTAGTCTCTGGTCAGCTGACTATTCAAAACAATAATAACTTCCCTGGAAACATCACTCAATTTTTAGCACCAGGTGAAGTAATATATACGCTACCACTTGAAAACTAGCATTTTGCATTTATCAATAGTCTCATTTTATGAATTTAGTTGAATAAATATTTTTAAGAATTAGAATGTTTTCATGAAGGAAGAAATTCATAGCATCATTTTTTAAATAGTAAGTGCCTTTCCAATATGTAAGACTATGTCCAACAAACAAGCAAACAAAAAACACACACAATGTGAAGAAATAAATAAATAGTAAGGGCCATTTTGAAGGATGCAACCTGATGAGCCTAAAATCATGGCAACTGTCTTAGCCCATTTTGAGTTGCTATAACAAAATGCCTGGGGCTGGGTACTTTATAAAGCAAAGAGGCTTATTTAGCTCAGAGTACTGAGGGTGCAAAAGCATGGTTCTGGCATCTGTTTGGGTCTGGTGAAGGCCTCACAGAGGATGGCCTCACAATGATGGGAGGAGTGACAATAGTGAGCAGTGCATGTAGAAAAGGGATTTAGGGGAGGTACCCATCTCATTTTTAATAACTTATTCTAAAGGGAACTAATTCAGTTCCATGAGACCTGATGCACTCTCAAGAGAGAGTGGAGCCCATGACCTAATTACCTACCACCAGGCCATGCCCCTTAAAGGGTCCACCCTCTCCCAGCATCCACTCTGAGGCTTGAGCTTCAAGCCAGTAAACCCTTGGGAGACAAATGATTTTAAAATTTTAATACTGTGATATATTAATTATTCTTAGAAATTACAGCCAACTAAAATCTTAGAAATATGTATTGGCCTATGGTTTGGAATTTGGTATTTAAATAACTTCTAACAAATATAAAGTCCCTGACAACCAATTGTTGTCACTGTTATGGAATACAATACGATAAGTTACAAAATCATTGAGGGGGTTATGATACATAATTATATGAAACATATAACTAGGAAAGAGTAATTCCAATTTGAGAATGAATAGACACACTGGGAAGTTTTAAACAAAATTTCTCTTTGAAATTCCAATTCAATGCCTTCCTCTCCAAAAGTGATATCGTATTTTTTTCTGTGACCTTGGAAAGCTCAATGCAATAGGAATAGCTAATGAGATGAAATTCTATAAAACTAAAATTATCAAGAGATCAATATAAATAGTGATAGCTAAAACAAATGTATTTTGTTATTTGCTAGAATAAATATTTCCTGGAACCAATTTAATGTATATCTAGTACTGACATCTTTGGAATTATAGTTCCATATCCATATTAGCTGTAATAAAATGTGTTTATCTTCACATCCAAGGTATCAGGTGAATTTAAGGAACCTTGAAAAATTTAGATTTCACATTAAATAAATAAATTTTGTAACATTCAATATACTTTAACATTGAAAAGCAATATTATTTGATAGAAGATAAAATTAGTCTTTATAGATTTAATTTTTCAGAATAGTTTACTGAAAAAGGAACATAGGTGAATGAAGAGTACTTGTGTCCCTGTAAAAGTGAACTGCAGTTCTTGAAACAGCCAGAGAGAACTTCCGCAGGGCACTACTGATCTACTCAGATCTGAACACCTGATCATTGATAGTTATTATCTGTATATATCAACAAAGGTTAAAATTGGAAGGATAACTGCACTTCAGAGCCAAGAAAGTTTCAGTCTTGATGTGTAAGAACAGACAAGAACAAATGGGAAATCCACGGATCAGATGGGGAATAGAAGAGACCAGAGTGTCCTGCTCCTGCTTGAAGATCTATCCCCCTGCCTTCCCCATTGACCCTCATTAAACTCCCAGGTCTATTGTCATATACTCTAAGGACAGTTTATCCCTCTGTGCTGTCCCCAGTAGAATCCTCAAGAGTGGCTACTTTGACCAAATTCTGGGGTCTTAGTTTCACACATAAAGGCACTCATTATTGACATTAAAGACATTCTTACATTCTGAAGGTGCCAGGGTAGAGAAGATGAACAGTTCACATAGGGAAGTTTCCATTCAGATGAGATGGATGAACCTGCTGCCCATCTTGTAGAAGCACATACGTGAATACCTTGCTCACAGCCAAAAGGAGGCACATGACTCTTCCAAAACAACCCGTGCTGGGTTCCTTGTTTGGCAATCACTGTATTCTGACTTACAGTTACTTTTTGTAAGGTATACTTTTTTTCACACAGGGATCAAAACTGAGCCTGGGAGGAACAGCTGCTCAGATCTTTTCATCTTTGGCCTAAGTCACAAACTTCCCACATTGATATTTGATTGAAGGGGTGAGAAATAGACATTGTTGACCAGGGTTCACTACTCAGATTCCAAAAGCAACCCTGCCTAGCACAGGGTGATGAGAGAAATAAATGGTTGCCTGGTGTGTTGATGTTGCACATACCTCCCCCTTGGCATGGACGAGAAGTGGCGTGATCCCAAAACTGAATTTTAAAGGAAGTGCTGGCAATTCTGATTCAGGATAACCATTTCCGCACACTTTCACATTGCTAAAAAGTTGTGTTACTAAAGTCTATGTTGATTTTATAAAGGTCACATTATTTAAGGAAATTAAGAGAGATCTCTCTTTGGCAGTAGTAAATGAGAAAGACTTGTTCATTACTACCTACCCTGTGAAGAATTTCATTGCTGTTTTCATGAGGTTAAAGAAAAGAAATCCAGAAACGTAGGCATTTATCTACATCAAAAGCAAAAATGTATGAAATAAACTCAATATAAAGCATAAACGTGTATTTTTAATTTAGATTTTGCACAGATACAGATAAGTGACTTGTCACTAATTTTAGTATAAATCTTCAATCTCTCTAAAATGCATTCTTTGCCAACCAGCAGGCAGAAATTACTGAGGTCTCTATATTACACCTCATAATTTATAAATCATTAAAGTGCAAATTATAAAGTGCAATGAATAGACCAACCCTGTTCTACAGTCTGTGATAGAGGTGATTTATAATGTATCTATTGCTTCCAAAATCCCTGTGGGTGTCTTTGACATACCAGGTTCAATTAATTCCAAATGAAATAATATTTTAGCAAAATCCAATAGTTTTTTAAGAAACTATCTAAAGAAACTAATTGAAAGAATGTCATTTGTACACGCATTAACACTTTTATTTCATACCCTCTATGTACCAAGCTCTATTCTAGGCACTGCAGATATATCAAGGAGTAAAAAGAAAGTTCCCCTCCTTAAGTTTACGACCTAGTTGGGCGGTACTGACAGAGGGCAAGTAGACAGATAACTATGTGTTTTGTGATGCATGCTGAAATGAAAAACTGAGATAGGGAATAATCAACTGGTAAGATCCAAAAAGCAGAAGCTTCCTTAGATATGATAATTATGGAATGAACTTCTGAGAGGTGAAATTAAAACCTAACATATGGAGAGGCATTAATCTTCTGAAGAATTCAAGAAAGAGCATTCCCAGTGAAGGGAACTCCAAGAACTCTATGATGGGAGGGCAATACTTTAAAAGGGGGTGGAGTGAACTAAGGTTAGAAAGGATGGTAGGGGACAGGCTAAGCAGGGTGTTGTAGGTCACAATGAAGCCTCGATCCTTGATCTTTTGTTTGTTTGGGCTCGGATGACCCCCTGAAAGGTTGTTGCCCCCCCAGTTTTTATTGGTACATTATTGCATATACAGATGGGATTGTTATTACATATTCATACATGCATACAATAAACAATAAAAACAATCTAATTTGGCAAGTGTAACCCCCAGTCATCCTGCCATGCCTCCCCATTTCCCGCTCCTGTGTCCCTTTCCTCTACTGATCTCCCTTTGATTTTCATGAGATCCACCCCTACCTTTCTTTTCCTTTTTCCTCTCTAGCTTCCACAAATGAGAAAAAACATACAGCCCTTAACCTTCTGAGTTTGGGTCTCTAGTTCCATTTATTTTCCTGCAATTGACACGATTTCATTCTTCTGTATAGCTGAACAAAACTTCATTATATATGCATACTACATTTTCTTTATCCATTCATCCATTGATGGACAGTAAGGCTGGCTCCATAGTTTGGCTGTTGTGAATTATGCTGCTATAAACATGGGTATGCATCTTTCACTGTAGTGTGATGTCTTTAATTCTTCAGGATAAATACCAAGAAATGTATAGCTAAGTCACATGGCAGCTCTTGCCTAGCATTTTGAGGAAATCTCGTACTGCTTTCCACGGTGGTTGTACTAATTTACTGTCCTACCAACAGTTGAAAAGTGCTCTTTCTCCTCTATTCCTTCTCCAGTATTTATTATTATTTGTATTCTGGATGACTGCTATTCTGACTGGTGTGAGATGAAATCTCAGTGTAGTTTTGATTTACATTTCCCTGATTGCTAATGATTTTGAACATTTTTTTTCCATGCATTTGTTGGCCATTTGTGTTTCTTCCTTTGAGAAGCGTTTGTTTAATTCCTTTGCCCATTTGTTAATTCGGTTTTTTGGTATAGCTTTTTGAGTTCTTTATGTAGTCTAGATATTAATCCTCTTGTCACAAGCATAACTAACGAAGATTTTCTCCCACTCCAGCTTTTCTCTTCATGTTCCTAATGGCTTCCTTTGCTGTGCAGCTGCTTTTTAATTTGATGCTTTCCAATTTAATAACTCGGCATTATTTCTTGAGCTTTAGCGGTTCTATTCAGAAAGACGTTGCCTGTGCTTATACGTTTTCTTTTAGATGTTGCGTAGTTTCTGGTCTAATTCCCAGGTTTTTTATTCATTTTGAGTTGATTTTTGTGCAGGGTGAAAGAAGATTCAGTCTTCTACATATGGATAAACAGTTGTCCCAGAACCATTTGTTTAAAAGGCTGTCCTTTCTCCAATGTATGTTTTTTGCACCTTTGTCAAAGATTAGATGGCTGTAGATGTGTGGATTTGTC
>PVKS010002085.1:95480-125079 GCA_004027875.1 Aplodontia rufa
GCTCACAGTTTCAGCAGTCTCAGTTTAGAGGAGGCCTGCTCCACTCCTTGGGGCTCTAGGTAAGGCTGAACATCATAGCAGAAGAGTGTGGCAGAGGGAAGCGTCTCACATGACCATCAGGAAGCAGAGAGAGAGACTCCACTGGCCAGATACAAAACATACCCAAAAGGCACTGTCCCAATGAACCACCTCCTCCAGACACACCCTACTCACCTTCATTTACCACTCAGTGGTAATCCCATCAGAGCATTTATTTGCTGATTGAATGAAGACTCTCATAACCTGATCATTTAACCTCTCTGCCTTCTTGCATCATCTCACATGAGGTTTTGGGAGACACCTTTCATCTGAACCGTTACCATTCTATTTATGTGATAAACTACATTCATTGATGTATGTGTATTAAATCATCCTTGCATCTCTGGAAAAAAACCAACTTGGTCATGGTGTACAATCTTCTAATTTGTTGTTGAAAACAATTTCCTTATATTTTGTTCAGGTTGTTTGCCTCTAAGTTCCTCAGCAATATTGGTCTGTAGTTTTCTTTCCTTTTGTCCTTATCTGGTTCTGGTATGAGTGTGACACCGGCTTCATAGAATGAATATGAAAGTGTTACATCCTTTTTTTTTTTTTTTGAAATAAGTTGAGGAGTATTGACATTGGTTCTTCTTTAAAGGTTTGGTAGAATTCAGCTGAGAATCCATCTGGTCCTGGACTTTTCTTTGTTGGAAGGCTTTTTACTACTGCTTCTATCACATTGCTAGTTATTGATCTATTTAGGTTTTCTGTTTCCTCTTGATTCAGCTTTGGCAGATTGCATTTCTCTGGAAATGTATCCATATTTTCTGGGTTTTCCAATTTATTAGAGTATAAATTTTCAAAATAGTCCCTAATGATGTGCTGGATTTCTGTGATGTCCATAGTGATTTCTCCTTCTTCATCTCTAATTTTTTTTTTTAATTTGGGTTTTCTCTCTCTTTCTTTTGGTTAGTTTGGCTAAGGGCTTATGAATCTTGTTTATCTTTTCAAAGAACCAACTCTTTGTTTCATTGATCCTTTGTATTTTTTTTATTCTCAATTTCAATGATTTCAGCTCTGATATTAATTATTTCTTTTTGTCTACTGGTTTTGGAATTAGTTTGTTCTTGTTTTTCAAGTGCTGAAGATGCATCCTTTGGTCATTTATTTGAGATTTTTCTGATTTTCTGTTGTGAACACTCACAGCTATAAACTTTCCTCTTAGAACTGCCTTCGTAGTGTCCCAGCAGTACTGGCATGTTGTATTACTGTTCCCAATTAAGCCTAGAATTTTTAAATTTCTCCCTTGATTCTTTCACATAGTCATTGTACAGAAACATATTGTTCAATCTCCATATGTTTATATAATTACTGTAGTGTTTGCATATTGATTTCTAATTTCATTCCATTATGATCTGATAAGATTCAAGGAACTACATCAATTTATTTTTAGTATGAGAAGAGTTGCTTTGTGGCCTAAAATATGGTCTACTTTGGATAAGATTCCATGACTTGCTGGGAGGTATTTTCAGCTGTTGTTGGATGAAATATCCTATAGATGTCTGTTGGATTCATTTGATTACAGTATTTTTCAGGTCCAAAGAGTTTATGTCTGGATGAGCAGTCTAATGGTGAGACAGACCTGTTGAAATCACCCAGTATTATTGTACTGGGGTCTATCTGAGGTGAAGCCTTGATCTTTTCCTTGGATGCAATGGCGAGTTAAGAGAATACACACTAGGTGGTCTTTAGTGATCAACAGTGGAACACAAACCAATAGTACAGCAGTGTCACAAGTTTTCTTTGCATTTCCTTTCATGAACAATCAAGTAACTTGTAGAAAAACAATAGGTATACTAACCCTGATAACAAAAAGGTGGAAACAAAGGAAGCCGATTTACAAATAGATGAAGAAGGAAAAATAAATGGAGCTATGTCCCAGTAGGGTTAACTGGGTCATTACAAAGTAAAGATCTAGGCCACAGATTTCTCAATGTATTTCAGAAGAGAAATTTCATTAATAATGCTCATGCACTAAGATCTAGTTTTTCCAGTCATTGAGCCTACCACCTGTATTAACATAGAATTGACTTGTGGATGAAACCCCCCTTGATGGTCCCCATGACAGTTACAGAACGGACTAACTAGAGTCAAAAACTCCCCCACCAAATGTGAAGGAGGAATTAAACCTCCAACTGATGAAGACTGCTAAAGGAGGGCCCCATTTCTCCTGGCAAACATCCAATAGTAATAAATTTGGAAGTAGTACTGTTACCTTTGTAGTTCTCTGCTCAGAGAGGACCCACTATCTCTTTAAAGTGTTCTCTGCTTGAGCCTTACTTTACTTTCACTTCTAATAAAATTCTTTTGCTTGGCTTTTTGTGTCTGACTTTAAATTTCTTTCATTGGAACACAAGAACCAGGGCTTGGAGCTTCGGCTCCCACTCATCTGTGGCACAAGGCAGAGGAGAGACACAACCTGATTCATTTTTGTGGATCACCCTGCCTGCTGTGGAAGAGAGAGTGGAAGTGGACGCAGAAAGCGTGCAGGGAATAATTCACATTATTATAGCCTTAGTAAAGCATTCACTTCATAGAATTAAGCTACCATTCTCAAATAGAGGTAGTAGTATCTTTGGTGAAATGTACATGACTGTAGTTAGAGAAAAAAATAGAAATGAAATGCAATTCAGCATTTCAATGGGGATTAAAACAAGACAATGGGAATTATAGAAAACAGTTTGGTTTCCTCTACATTAGGAGATGGGGAGTCATTATCAGACATTCAGGTTAACTAATAAGTCATCTATGTTGCCCTCAGTGATCTCCAATTTATGAATTATCTAAAATATATCTGAAATATGTACAGACCAGGGCATCCAGTTAAAGGGAAGTACAAAGCTCCCCAAATCCCTCCACAGCCCATAGGTTTAGCTGTAGCAAGACACGGCTGTGCTAGAGCAAGGTTGTATTTGTTCATTTGTTTCCTTGTATCTATGTATTTGGTTAGTTAGTATAAAAATACAATTAGAAATTCTGTAAAGCATTGCATCCAGGAGCTGGAACTCAGTGGTGGATGCCTGTAACCAAAGTAGCTAGGGAGGCTGAAGTAGGAGATTTGCAAGTTCAAGGCCAGCCCTTGCAATTTAACACGATCCTGTCTCAAAACGAAAGGAAAAAGCAAAAAGATTGAGGAATAGTTTAGTAGTACTTAATTTAGTGTTCTTGGGTTCAATTCTCACAATGGCAAATAGAATAAAACAAAACAAAGACCTGGAACTCAGAATTACAGAAATTTCAGGCTAAGACCAACTGATTTACTTAGGACCAGTTAACTCCCTGAGCTTCAGCTTTCTTATTGAGAAAGGAGATTTGTCTTTAATAAGGATTAATTAACAGAATGTGAGGAGTGACTTTAGCAAGATGGTGGAGATCCCACAAAAGATGATTAGACAATTACTAAGCTCTGGGAGAGCTTAGGAATCTAGTTAAGAAGTTGAAGTAACGCAATGGAGCAAGACTCCCAAGAATAGCCGTGCAAAAAGGGTAGGAAGAGCCATTTTATTTTGTCTGCATCATCTCATTCTCCAGGTTGACATAACGCAGCACCGAGGGAATCTTCTAGTTCACGTGTTCTGCTCACTGGGGAAAAGAGAGTAAAGTGAATAACCAACTTCCCCTGCTATTTGGGAAAGTGCCCAGAGCATCTACTTTGGTTTCACCCTACACAGGTCACTGGGCAGACCAGCATAGCTGGGACATTTATATCCAGGAAAAAAGAAAGACAGGTACTGTTGGTGTGAGTCAGTGGTCCCTGGCTGGAGGACTACAGCACTCTGAGGACCTCAACGGTCATCACAGACATCATGGACCTCCGCAGCTTTCCCTGCCAAGTACCTCACTGTGTTCCTTGTTGTAGACCATAGTGACTTTCTTTGCAGAAGACCTCAGAAGTTTTCAACACAGGAAACCAACAACCATTGTAGCTGCCAAAGATCCTCTGAAGCCTTCACTGCCACGGACCTGCAAAGGAAAACTTTTGCATTTGGAAATTCTAGCTCCCTGAGCTATCCCATCCACTCAATGCCTTGTGAGACCCACCCTACCCAGTACTGCCATAGGCGCCCTGACCCAGGGACCTAGCACTGCCCCAACACACACCTATGACAAGCCCAGGGCCCTGCTGTTGGACCCAGTTCCCACTGTTATCAGTTTTCAGTTGTCCCTCTTCCCCACCACTGGCACCTGGTCCTCACCATCATGTATGTATCTATAGTTCCAAACTTGGAATCCTCTTTCCTTGCCCTCCCAAATCACTGGGATTATAGGTGTGCACTGCCCAGCTGGTCAACTGATCTTTGACAAGGGGGAAAAGATATTCTCATCAATAAATGGTGCTGGGAAAACTGAATATCCACATGCAAAATATGAAATCAGACGCTGTCTCATGCCAGACACAGAATAAACTCAAAATGCATTAGAGTTAAACATAAAAATTGAATCTATAAAACTCCTAGGAGAAAATACATATAAAAACCACTCAACATTGATCTTGGCATTAATTTTCTGGATATGACACTAAAAGCACAGGCCACAAAAGCAAAAATGACAAGTGGGATTGAATCAAACAAAAAGTTTCTGCACTGCAAAGAAAACAAATTAATAGAACAAAGAGACAATGGACATGCAGAGAAAAAATATTTTCAAATCATACTTTCCATAAGAAGCTAATATTAAAATGTACATGGAACTCAAATTAATTGATAAGAACAAAATAACCTTATTTTTCAATGGACAAAGAAGTTGTAGAGACATTTTTTTTTCAAAACAAGGCATGCATACAGCCAAATATATATGAAAAAATGTTCCACATCTCTAATCATCAGAGAAATGCAAATTAAAACCACAATGTGATATCACCTCACACCCGTTAGGATGGCTGTTATCAAAAAGACAAAAGTTAAGTGTTGGCAAAGAGATGGAGAAAGGAAGCCCTTGCACAATGCTGTGGGGAATGTAAACTAGTAGAGCCATTAGGAAAAGAGTGTGAAGACACCTAGAAAATTAAAAAGAATTACCCTGCAACCCAATTACACCACATCTGAGTATATAACCAAACGGATTAACAACAGGATCATGAAGAGGTACCTGCACTTCTATGTTCACTTCAGTAGTATTCCCAATAGTCAAGAAGTGAAATATCCAGGGGCTGGAGCGGTGGCTCTGTGGTTACTGCGCTTGTCTGGCATGCATGAGAACATGAGTTCAAACCCCAGCACCATGTACACAAGGAAGTTGTGGAACAACAAAGACCACAGGAAAGACTAAATAAAAATTGTTTCTCTCTCTCTCTCTCTCTTCCTCTCTCTTTAAAAAAAGAAAAAGAAATGAAATACCCTTTGGAGGTAGAATGGAAAAGAAAATGTGATGCAAACACAAACACAGCCAGCACAATGGACTTTAGAAAAAGAAGGGAACACTGCCATCTGTGACCACATTGAGCTCAAGGACATTATGCCAAAAGAAATAAGCAAGAGACAGAAGCAGAAATACTTCATGACCTCACTCATATGTGGAATCTAAAATAGATTAATAGAAGCAGAGAGGGCTGAGGGGTGGGGGAGGTAGGTGATACTGCTCAAATAGCACAAAAGGTAGTAACTATGTAGAAGTCACATGTTAACTGGCTAGAATGTGGGACCATTTCACAATGGATATGTATATCCAAACATCCAACTTTATACTTAAATATGTGCAACTTTTATGTGTAAGCAAAATTACATTATCAAAAATAGAGAATTTAAAATATAATCCTTTAATTATTAAAAATAAATTCAAAATTTATAAAACATTACTCTAATTAATCTCTTAAATATGGATTAGTCAGAGCCATCTTTCACGTCTAAAGGTAGTATTTGCCTTTTGAATTCTGGGCAATGTGTGTGTTCTTTTTGTTCTCAGCATATATTTGAACTCTAAGGCTATTTGTATATGACTACTGGACTTGCAAGAGCCTTTATAATCAATGAATCATGTAAATATTCAGCAGAAAGGAATGGTTAAGAACAGTATGATTCAAGAAATGGAACAATCCATTAAATTATATTTATGGTTAAATTAAGGTGTTAGATTGGAAAATGCTCACATAAGTGGTTGGAGTGCTTGCCTAGCATCCATGAGGACCATGGTGCAAAACCCAGCACCTCATACACAAAAATCAGATAAATAAATAGAATTGATTCTCACTTTCTTTCTCTCTCTCTCTCTCTTAAAAAAAAAGAGTTTAAGACATTTAAAAAGACAATACATGTAACACTGAGGCTCTAATAGCCTCCCATAGGAACCCAGGATAAGGCCCTTGGAGAGGGATAGGAGGGGAGGGGAAACTTAGGCCACCCATAAAGGAGACAGTGAGTCTGAAAGATATCATGTGACTCTGCTCGCTGCCAGTGTTAACCACAAGGCCTTCTTTTGCCCTAGGATACCTGTTTCAGTCCTTCACAGCTGCAACCACACAGTCCTTCCTCAGTTACCCTGGCCCTTTCCCCAGCAATGGCCAACCATAAGGACAGCCTACTCCAAATGCTTCCTCTTTCTAATAGATTCATAAAAAACCACCAGGTGAGACTTGTGTTCATACTTATGTAAATAAGAGATTGAAATCATGCACTCTGATTGGATTATCAAACTCAGAGTATAAAGAGCTGTATTGGTCTATGCTAGCACTGCCAATCACCTATGCTAGGCAGTCAGCGATGCTTTTTAAAAACTCTAGACAACGGACACCCATTGGCATCCTTCTCTTGGGAACCCTCCCCTTTGGGAGATCTGCTTTCTCTCTATTACTCTAATAAATCCTGTTACTTTGCTCTCACCCTGTGTTGGTGGATTTCAGTCCTGGAATTCACAGGACACTGAACTCCACTGCCTAATTCCATGTTACAACATATTTACTATTTAATAATACATATAACACTCCTGGTATTTAATAATTATATAGTAATTACTAACTAATAAAAATAGAAGCAAAAGGCATATAAAATCGTGTCCTTAGTTTTTCAACTCCTAATTAAATAAAAGCTTCACAAAGAAGAAAATAAGACTCTTTTGTTTCATAACTATATGCTCAATACCTAGCCCAGGGATGAAAACCAAATAATATGTAACAGTGTTGGAGGAAGGCAGCAGACAAGAAGGAAGCAGTGAGGAAAGGGAAGGGAAAAAGGTGAATTGCCTGAGGAGCGAGCTCTGCTCAAAGCTGACGAAGACTGAAACGTGCTGAGGACTTCCTGAGATCAGGTGGAAGGGGAAGAGGGTCTGTGGAACTATTCAAGCATGTATGTGATGCACTGGGCTAACATACGTCTGATTGCTACCTCCAGAACATGCCTCCACCTTACCCACTGCTCTCCACGTACACAGCTGGCGTCCTTCCAAGCCTGGTCCTCTGCACTATTGGCATCCATTCTGTGTGCCTAGAAAACCCGAGACTACCTCAACCTCGGGGTCTTCCAGCTTGCTGGAATCTCTTATCTACAGCGATCTTCCCTTAGGCTCTGCAGGGGTTGGTTCTTTTCCATCACTCAGGCTTCACCTTAAAAGTAACCAACTCAGAGTGGGCTTTCCTCACCATCCATCCAAGGAGATTCCCCTACTTATGTTTTTTCAGCCATTTATTTTACTTTTAATTATTATTTTAATTATACATATTTATGGTACACAGTTTGATGATTTATCACATGTGTACAGTGTGTGATGATTAAATTGGCATAGTTAACATTTCCTTCCCCTGGAACATTTTTAAAATTTTTGATTAACATGTAATAATTGTACATATTTATGGGGTACAATGTGATATTTCAATTCATGTATGTAATGTGTACTGATCAAATCAGGGAGATTATTGCTTCTATCTCCATATTATTACTTTGTGACTACAGCCTTTGGGTTCTTCTCTTCTAGTTATTGGTAAAATACATGTTAGGTGTTTGTGAACTGCAGCCACCCAACTGTGCTGTAGAACACTAGAACTCATTATTTTTATCTCTTTTGAGGTACTCTCAGCCAACCTCCCACCACCTTGCATCCCTTCCACCCTTCCCAGCCTCTAGCAATTACTATTACACATTCCAATCAACTTTTCTTTAACATCCACATATAGGGAAAACCATAAGAAATTTTCTTTCTGCATCTACTTTTTTTTTGTTAATATAATATCCAGTTCTATTTATTTTGCTTCAAATGGTAGGATATTCTTTTCATGGCTGAATAATATTTTATGGTATATGGATACCATATTTTCTTTATTCATCTGCTGATGGCATTAGGTTCACTTGACATCTTAGCTATTGAGAATACTGCAGCAACCAGCATAAGTGGTGTGCAAATGTTATTCTGAACAAGACAAGAGTTTATTGAAGCAAAATACTACTGCTCTTTCCTCTTCCAAAGACATAAACTTTGTGGTTTATTGCAGATAAACAGATATTCTCCAAATGATTTGTCAGAGAGCAACTGTTGGTCACTTATTTGGAAAGTAAAATTGCATGTTGCAGAATAGTCATCTGCCTAATGCAAGAATAAATACGATAATTTCCATCCCTTACTCAATCTATTCTTCAGTAGGCATCTGCATGCATGCCATGAATATTGAAATCCTAATTCAAGAATGAAAATCTGAAACCAAGGTATCTTCTTTTGTGTACTCTGGCACTGTCTCATTTGAAATAGTCCAAGAATGAAAATATGAGCTAAGCTATTTGCTTTTTTAGACATCGAACATGTTGGTGCTGAGATTCTGTTGGGCAGTCATTTACTCTCCACAAAGATAAGAGCTCCTGTTGACCTTGAATTATTTAGATGTTCAACAACACAACACCTCCCCCTTGTATATTCATTTGAAGCAGATAGAAGTCATGCTAAATTATCTCACTACAGTCAACCTATTATAACACATTAAATAACACAGGGATGAAAGAATTTTAAGAGAGAAATGATTATTGGAAGCTCTGAAATCAGAGCACCCTGAGTTTGAGGGCTAACCTAACACTTACAAGCCATATACACTTGTGAAAGTTAGCCTAAGGCTTCAGTTTCTTCATTCACAAATGGGAGTAATAAATACTTTACAAAGGGTTTATCAGGCTAAATATAATAATGACATAGAATACAACTATGGAAGCTTTCTCAATTTATATTAGTTGATATCATGACAATGACCGTTATTATAAAAAGTATTGACTCTTTGCATTAAAATGGATCTTATAGGTCATTGAGTTAACCTTCAATGAAGTTACAAGAATCTCCTTTAAATCACTTTGGTCATCCACATTCATCTTGAATACTTCCCATGAGCAAATGTTCACTAAATTACAAAGTAGATTATTCTATTCTCCACAATTCCACATAGTTGAAAGTAAGTCATGGGCAGAAATCTCCTTCCCTCATGTGGATTCTAGTTTTATTGAAGTAAAGAGAATTACATTAAACCACCAACCCTAAGACATCCCTTCCAATCTTCAACAGTAGGGACATCATTGAACTCTCCCCCCCACCACCACCATTACATGGTCCAAGCCTGCCTAGTCCAACATCCCTAGTGCCTCGATGATAGCTTCACTCTCTTGGTCTTTTTCCTGCGAACATGCTATAGTTTAATGATCTTCTTAAAGATAGCCACTCCAAAGCAAACAAAATACTACAGAATTTGACAAGAACAGTAACCAGAATCACAATAACATTCCTTCTCCTGGACCCTGTACTTTAAAGCGGGGTAAGAATGCCTCTGCCTATTTGGCTCACACCTTTGGATCACATTAAACTTGCTGTAAATTACAACAGCCAAGACTTTTTCATATGAATTCCTGTTAATCCTGCTCTCCCTGGGTTCTGTACCACTTCCAGCCCATAGTTCCCGTCAGATGAGATCTGTTCCACTTCTTATTTGATGCTTTGAACATATTAACTATCATTTCCAGCTTTGTGTCAGCAACAAATGTGCATCCTAAGTCTTCATTTATGTTATTATGAGATTATCAGATAGGATCCTGCCACAGGCAGCACCTTTGACAACCCTGGGGATGTCCTCCGGGTGGAGATCAATCTGTGAGTTCACTAACTCTGAACAGCTTCTCCACTCTGTGAATTTCCCTAATTACCATTGTTGCCCACTTCCTATTCTTACCCACAAGCATGCTGTTTTGGAATCACGGTATACTGAAACATTGTGGATGCTAAGGCCATACACAATTCTTACTTTATCATTTACTAGATGTCTGCCATTCGCCCAGTTATTTAACATCTGGGAGCTTCTCATTCCTAATTCACAAAATAGTGTTTATTTAGTAGGTTAATTCCATGAAGAACTGTGTTATTCCAACTTATGTGTCTTCATTAGCCAGCACAATCCAGGCACAATCTTAGTAAATTTATAGCAGATGATCAGATGATGAATTATCAAATAAATAAATGAACAACAGATCAAATTACTTTTTTAACCAAAATACATTATCATTTATTTGGTCTATTTGTTTAGTACACTTATGAAAAAAATGGTAGTAAATAGTGTTAGGAAAGTATCATTTATTCTTAAGTGATTTATTACCGGCTCCTAACCATCACTTTATCTCTCCATGCTTTATTAGACTATGACTCACATCTTATAAAATTTACCCTTTTAAACTGTACAGTTTAATCACTTATACACCAAATGGATTGTGCAAACAATCTATAATCTAATTCAGAATATTCTCATCATCCCAAAATAAATCCTATTCCCTATAAGCAATCACTCCCCATTTACTTTCTATACCCCAGCCTTAGATAATCATTAATCTACTTTCTGTTTCTACAGATTCACCTATTCTGGGCATTTTATTTAAATGGAATTGCAGATAGGTGGTCTTCTGAAACTATATTCTTTCACCTAACAATCTTTTCAAGGTGCAGTGAGGTCTTAGCATATTTGAGTACTGCGTTCCCTTTCAGGGCCAAATAATATTCTATTCATGGATACACCCTGTTTTATTTATCCTTCGCTCCATTGATGTTTGAGTTGTTTCCACATTTGGATTATTATGAATAATGCTGCTATAAACATTAGCACAAAGGTTTTCTGTGTATATATTTTTCATATTTTATATATTCTACTACTACCTAGTATTAGAATTGGTGGGTCATTTGGTGACTCTATGCTTAATCATTGTTTTCAAAAGTAGACACACTGTTTTATGTCTTTACTAGAATAATGTCTTTACTAGTATAAGAGAGTTTACATTTCTCTACATCCTAGTTAACACTTATTATTGGTCAACTTTTTGATTATAACAATTCTAATAAAAGTATATTGATATCTCATTGCAATTTGGGTTTGTATTTCCACAATAAATGATGCTATTGAATATTGTTCATGGCTTATTGGCCATTTGTATAGTTCCTTTAAAGAAATGTCTATTCTGTTGGGCACAGTGGCACGTGCCTGTAATCCCAGTGGCTTGGGAAGCTGAGGCAGGAAGCACGGAAATTCAAAGCCAGCCTCATCACCTTGGTGAGGCCCTAAGAAACTTAGTGAAACCCTGCCTCAAAATAAAACATAAAAAGGAGCCAGGGAAGTGGCTCAGCGGTTGAGCGTCCCTGGGTCAATCCTCTACCAAAAAAAAAGAAAAAGAAATGACTTTTCAGAGTATTTGAACACTTTTCAACTGCATTGTCTTCTTTATTGTGGGATTGCAAAAGGTCTTTTATATTCTGGATATTAATCCCTTAGCAGCTACATGATTTCTGAATATTTTCTCTCATTCTGTGTGTTATCTTTTCACTTTTGTGAATGTCTTTTGAAACACAAGAGTTTGTTATCTTTTTTTTTTTAAGAGAGAGAGAGAAAATCATTTCTTTAAATTTTTTCATCTGGTTTTTGTTTTTCTAACACTTAATTGTTTATGTAGTGCTGGGATTCAAATCTAGGTTGTGCATGCCAAGAAAGTGCTCCATCACTGGGCCACCCCTCCAGCCCCAAGAGTTTTAAAGTTTTATAAAGTCTAATTTATTCATTTGTTTGTTGTTTCTTGTGATTTGGTGTCCCATTGAAGAGACCACGGACTAATCCAAGGACAGCAAGTCTTGCAGTTTACTTTTTCTTCTTAGAGTTTTATAGTCTTTGCCTTTGAATTTAAGTTTTTGATGCATACATATGGTGTGCAGTACTTCAAGTACTGCATGTGGATATATAACTGTCCCAGAATCATTTGCTGAAAAGACTACTATTTCCAGTGAATATTCTCAGAAGCCTTGTTGGGAGAGTCAGTGGAGCATAAATTAATGTTTGCTTTTGGGCTTTTAATTCTTTTCCGATGCTTTGTATGTGCCCTTTGCTGGTTCACATTGTTTTGAATACTGTAGTTTTGAAAAAAAGCTTGAAATGTGTGTTTGTGCTCCATCTTTGTCCTTCTTTTTCAAGATTATTTAAGCTACGTGACTCCTTACCATTTCCTTCTGAATTTTAGAATCAGCTTGTTGGTATCTGAAAAAAGACAGCTGGAATTTTAATAGAAATAGAATTGACCACATAGATCAAATTGGGAATATTGTTATCTTAAAATTAAGTCTTCCAATCTGTGAACATGGATGTCTTTCCATGTGTTTAGGTCTTCAATAATTTCTTTCACCAATATTTCATAGTTACTAGCATGAGTGTTAAATTCATTTTATTGATTTCACTTGTAAATGTTTTATTCTTTTGTGATGCTAGCAGGTAGAATTTTAAAATTTTATTTCATATTATCCCTTGTGGGTGTATAGAAATTCAATTATCCAGAAGTAGTAGTTCCCCCTGAACCCCACTCTGCCCATAACCCCAGCTACTTGAGAGGCTGAGGGAGGAGGGATTGTAAGTTATAGGTCAGTCTAGGCAACTTAGCAAGATGCTGTCTCAAAAAAATAAAAAATAAAAAGGAGGACTGGAGATGTGACTCAGTGGCAATGTGCCTCTGGGTTCAATCCCCAACACCACACACATACACACACAAAATAAAACAAAAACAAAAAGAAGAGGAAAAACAAATTCAATTAATTTTTGCATAGTTATCTTGAATCCTGAAAAGCTTGCTAAACTTGTTTATTAGCACTAATGGTTATAATTTTTGTTGTTATTATTGTTTCTATCTTCCCTGGAAATTTGTATATATAAGATGATATCATCTACAATAGGGACAGTTTTAATTTTTCCTCCTCAATTTTGATGTCTTTTATTTCTTTTTCTTGTCTGGTCATCTAGCAAACTCTCTAGTCCAATGATGATAGAAGTGCTAAGAGTGGACACTTTTTCCCTGTTTCTGATATTGCGGGGGGAAGCATCCAGCCTTTTACCATTAAGTATAATGCCAACTGTGAGATTTTATAGACACTCTCTAACAGCTGGGAGAAGTTTATATTGTCAATTTGCTGTATGTTTTTATCAAGAGAGGGTAGGGGCTGGAGTGGTGGCTCAGTGGTTATGGCACTTGCCTTGCATGTGCAAGGACTTGAGTTCAAACCTCAGCACTACAAACACAATTAGATTTTCTTGTTTTTTGTTTTTTAAGAGATTGAGAGAGAAAGAGGGAATCAATTTTATTTAGTTTTTCTTGTGGTTTTTATTGCTCTGACACTTCTCTGTGTATGTGGTGTTGGAGTTTAAATTCACATCCTTGCACATGCCAGGCAAGAACCGTAACCACTGAGCCACTGGGCCAGCTCTGAGTTTATATTTTTCCTCTCTCTTTTCTCTCTTCATCTCTCTTTCTCTTATTCTTTCACTCTCTTCCTCTTGCACACATCCTAGTAAGTGTGGAAGACAGGCAGGCGAGGCAGATGGGAGCCTAGGTATCCATTTTCACAAGCAAACTTTAGATATTTTCAAGGTAAATCACTATACATATTGCAGTAGTTATTTATTTCTTTAACCATCTAACATGTGTTAAACTGCCCTACTAATTTTATTAGATTCCTGTTTTTAATTAGATTCTACCTATTTTTTTTTTTTAAGGAAGAGGGGACAGTGTGTGTGTGAGAGAGAGAATCAATTTTATTTAGCTTTTTGTCTGGATTTCATTGCTCCAACATTTAGTTGTGTATGTGGTGCTGGGGTTTGAACCCAGGTCCTCACACATGCCAGACAAGCATTGTAACTGCTGAGCCACCGCTCCAGCCCTGTCTGTTTTTTATTACAGCCATCCTAGTGGGTATGAAATGGTAGCTCAATGCATTTTTTTTTATCTGCATTGATATTTATGAGGGATATTGGTCTGAAAGTTTCTTGTGATCTGATATCATGGCTTTGGTGTCATGATATTACTTGCTTCACAGAATGAATCTGGGAATGTTTCCTCTTCAACTTTTTGGAAAGATTAGAAAACAATGGGTGTTATTTAGTCTTTAAATGATTGACAGAACTCAACAGTGAAGCCATCTGGTCCTGGGATTTCCTTTGTAGAAAGTTGACAATCACCTATTCAATCTCTTTACTTTTTATAGATCTATTCAGATGTTCTATTTCCTTTTGAGTTAGTATTGGTAGTTTGTATCCTCCTAGGAATTTGTCCATTTCATTTAGGTTATTTAATTTATTTATAAAGTTATTCATTGTATTCTCTTAGAAACTTTTTATTTTCACTCTGCTTTCTAAAAGCTAACAGCTAATCATTTTCCTTTTATCACCCTAAGAGTTTTATATTTAATCCAAGAAGTCTTTCAAAAATACTGAGGTTAGTAAAAATTGTAATGAAATTTGGCTTACCACAATTCCATTTGACCTAAGTCAGACATAATAGATAAGATTCTCTGCACTTTTTTACAAAGTTTGGATGTTAATGCATCTTCATAATTCCTACTTCTGTATTTCTTTGTGCTTCTTGCGTTTGCCCATAGTCAAATGCCTTAGCTTTTTCCTTTAGCTAGCATTAATTTCTTAAACAGAACTATGGTTACTTAATATTTATTAAATAGTAAAGTTTATAAATTTTCCCTATGTTATAACCAGGACATTTTTACTATTCTGTTCTTTGCAGAAGGGAGCAGGTGGGAGACTTAGGTGATGATAGCCTCCTGTAACACAGGACGCAGTGGACTATGTGTCTGTGTCTCTCCTCCTCCATTTGATCTTGTTCCCAGTAGTTGTGTTCTCCTCGAGGATTCACTCTTCAAGGCTAAAATCATACAGTCCTTTGGTCTTTTCAGACCTGGGGAATGTTTATTGCCATTTTGTGTACGTATCAGATAGAGATATATACACCATATTGCTAATACTCATACTGGGAAAGAAAAATGGAAATGACCTAAGTGTCCCAAAAGCAACTTGACAAAATTTTCATGATAAGGAAGCTTTTTTTAGTGTATATTAGAATGATATTTTTTCAGTTTTTGGAGACCTCCGTCTACTTTATATTCTGCCAATGTTTATACATGCAAGCATGTGGCTTAGTATATTTGGTTAAATAGAATTAACATGTTTTAATCCCTTTTTCCTAGGAAAAATATTCACCTTTTCCATCCTCAAATAGCTGATTCATGTGAGCCCCATTCATTCATTTGAGAAATTTTATTGAAATTTAATTCTGAAAAGTTCATAATCATACATATACAATCATATGTATATGTGTGTGTACACACACATATACGGGTATTTATAACTCTTATGGGGCATAATATAGAAGAATTTAGAGAGACTGGTGTGTGGGCAATGTGGGGGTAACCTTGGTTACAGAGCAAGTGCTTATCATATTGTTTTTTCATACATATTTATGATTGCACAACAACTCAACTCCTTAATGAATTTTTTTAAAAGAGAAATTTGTCAGGGATACAAAAATTAACAAATAAAAACATGGACAAAGATACCTGCCTCACAGAGCTTATATTTTAAGGACCGATAGGCAATAAACAAAATTGTAAGAAAAAAATGTCTAGCATATTAAAATGTGGTAAGCGCTTAGGAGAAAAAGAAAAGATGATAAAGAATACAGAAATATAAGAGCACAATTTCCCAATCAGTAGTCACTTACTTCCCTACCAGAGCAACATTTGCACAAATAAAAAGATGTTTCCATGATATAGCGCCTGTGCTTAAATTGTATGATGATAAGTTTCCCCTTCAAAGTCCGCCTTTGACATGCAGCACCTGTTTTTCTGCCTCATGTCTGACAACCCACTGTTTCTGAGAGCCATTCTTCCACCTCTAACACCTCCATGCATTCTTGTCCCTTTTCCAATCCTCATCAAGTATCTTTCCCTGTGCTTACTGTGAAGGATGCGTTCTCCCAGTAGGAGAGGGATTTGTTCCTCTCAATGGCACTTCAACAAAGCATTTGACTTATATCATGGGCATGATAGATATATGTCTTCCGAAGAATTTTTCCTTTTGGACATACTCTCCGAGTTCAACCTTCCAAATCTTTCTTACGTGCTGCAATATCTTCCAGAATAAGGTGCCAGTTTCTATTATTACTATGTGGACCATGATTCACTACTACTAAAGTAACCTGTCTTTGTGCATAGTTTTTTACTTTAATGTCAGCTAGTTTTAAAACTATATTTAATTTAATTTAATCAAATATTAAATTCAGTACTTCATAAGTACAAATGCAGAGCAGCCTACCAGTATATTTTTAAATTCCCTTAAGACAGACACCTTCATTGGAGTTAGCAAGAGAGTCTTCAAATCTGAAGCCTTCAGAACCACTGGTGCCATTCCTCTAAAGATATTTATATTATCTAAGGATATTCATATTCAAGAATTTTTATCATAAAGATTTTTATGGAAGTGAGATAAAATGCCTACAATTATAGGGTAGAAATGTTCCAAAGGTTGGGAGAGGGATTCTTTTTAGTAAAATACAAAGAGAAAGAAATTAGCATTAGTTAAACATCTTACTAGACAGAAAGCCCTGTGATGGTACTGACAACAGTTCAAAGAGCAAGGTTCTCATATTCCCATTTGACAAAGGATGCAACTGAGGCTTAAAAAGTAAGTGACTTGCTGAAGGTTACATAGCTGTAGATTGGCAAAGCTGGGACTGAAACCTGGCCTGTGTGATTCTAAAGACCATAGACTGCCTTTCTAGTAGTTCATGTCATGCCAAAACTCAAATTTGGCCTATTTCAAAATAGTAGTATTATAGGAATACAAACTATGAAATATTACTAATCAAAGCATGTTGAGGCAAATGCAGTTTGTGAAGTACCCAAAGTTAATTAATTGAAAACTATCACTCTACCCGAAAAATTAATACTCGATTTGTGACAAAAAAAGAGAACAGGGCCCAAATCCTTTCCTCCCCGCTCAAACAAGACAGAAAATATTTTTTTCTTATTAACTCATAAAATGGTTTTTAAAGCCTTTAATTTGGCAAACTTTAGGAAGCATGACAATATTGTCAACATATTTTAGAAAGTTTGACAAGTATATCAAGTATTGACATTAACATGGTAATGGAAATTCAAGATTGGTATGTGAATTTTAATTCTAGTGCAAAGTGTTCTAAGGAGTGTCTCTCATCTCTTTTGCCAAAGTTGCAATTATCAGGCTGTTATCAAAGTCAGTCAGCCTCTTGGTTAGTGCCAGCAATGATGTGTCCCCCTGGTCATGATCTCTACATAGAGTAGTCAGCTGTGCTCTGGGAAGTGCTGTTACACAATCACAAACAACACCCTCAAGTCAGTCCAGCAGTTGTGCTGGAAAGTCCACATCCCTGATCAAAAGAGTCTAGAGATTATGCAAGCAAGTATGGATAACTTGGCACTAACAAAAACGAGTCATGACTGGAAAAACCACCTTGTAGCTTACATTACTGAGAATCTTTCTTGAGTATCAATATCATGACCATATAATTTATCATCCAAACCAGAATTCTTTTGAGGAGGGATACTATTAACAAGTACCCTAGGACCAGAGGCATATGCTGCAGTTGCACCAGCAAGTGGAAGACTTAGATTACACTTGCATCATCTTTGTAAAAAATCTATGCACCACGTAGTTTTGCAAACTCTGGGATCATTTTGGATGAATGACATCTACATATTTGTATGAGCTGGAAGCATAGCCTAATTTCTGGAAATGGAAGTCCATTGTTAAATGAACCTCAGGAAATATTAGTATGCAACATGTGAGAACACTTCCTGTTTTTCTCTGTGTCCTACGAATATGAACTCTGAGACAAAGGGGTAATAATATAGAGAAATTAGGCCTTGGGCTATTTCCTATAGATTCATTATGTACTAGCTCTTTAACAAGATGTCTAGGCATTTGCCTTATTCTTTGTCTATCTACAAGCAACTCAAGAACAAAGACGTGTCCTACTCATCTCTTCAGCCCCAGTGTTTAGCACAGATGTGTCTTCAGTAAATATATGCAAGGGGAATGAAAATGGTAGGCCCAGGAGTCCAAATCCTGAACTATAGAAATTACAATATTGATTAAAATCGACTTAAATGGGCTGGAGCAGTGCTTTAGTGGTTGGAGTGCTTGCCTGGCATGTGCAAGGACCCTGTTTCAAACCCCAGCACCACAGATACAACTAAGTGTTGGAGAAAGAAAAACCAGATAAAAAAATAAATAAATAAAATTGATTCTTTCTTCTCTCTATTAAAAACAGAAGAAAACATTGACTCAAAGAAGCAAATTTCCCTTATCTGGGAAAAAAAAAAAGACTGATTGAGTTTCAGGAAGAATGTTCTAAGAAATTCAGAGCGCACTCCAGACCCTCTCCTTCTTTACTTGGCTTTCATATGCTTTTTTATAATAGCGAAAGCAAAGTGGACTTTTTCAAGCTTGTCCATTTCTTGCCAGAGGTTTGGAAAGCAACCTTCACCTTGCCGGTTGCTTGTGCTATCTCTGCAGGGCCTTTCTGGTGATCTCAGCTTTGCTCTACAGGCAGGCGACCAGTTTTACCAGCCTATTTTTATGTCTGCTAAGCAGAAATTACCACAGCGGTTCCTAAGATGACTGGAATGGTGAATATTCTTTTTGAACTCACCCTGCCTGCCATACCTTCCTTTCTCTTCAGCCACCATGGAATCAGAGTTCTAAATAAAGAGCTTACATGTGTTTTTAAACAGCTAAATTCACCTCTGTTTATTTCACTTCCAGGAATACTCTTTGGCTAGAAGCTCTGGAGCTTCATTTATGGGTAGCTCAGCTAAGTCAGACAACGACATACTACCAAGAGGGCCTTTGGGCAGAATTCAAACAGAGCTGCTTCAAATTCTTTTTATTAGCAGACAGGGCATAAAGACATATATCTTTGATACCAAGTATGGAGAGGATGTGGCATCATGTCTTTTTTGGAGCGAGGTGGGATATAAATAAATACATAACTATCAGATTTCCATCTCAGATATTTGTTTACAAGGAAAAGTTCAGATCCCTCCAACTCATCCATTTTATTTGCCACCAGAGTTATTTTCCTAAACTGAACTGACAAACTGATCCCATCACTGTCTGCCTCCAACCTTCCAAGTCCCTCATTATCCACCAGGCTAAATTTCTTACCTCCTTTTACAAAGCTGGGAATTCTACATATCTTCCAGACTTACCTCTCACCACTCGATCACAAGGCTTCTTCCATTGCTACACAGTGACATGGATCCATAGCTAAGATGACTCTAATTCCCTACCCCTCCATACTTTACAATGTGATGATGCAGAACCTACCTACTTTCTAGCTGTGTGAATATGTGCTGGCCTAGTGACTTGCTTAGCTTATAGAACGATATTGGACTGGTTCCATGACTAGTCATTAGGAGGATTTACGTGCTTTTGCTCTCTCTTAGAACTTGCCTCTACCATGAAAGCAAGCCCAGGCCAGCTTGGTGGAGGATCAGTTCACCTAAAGCAGAGATGAATCATCCTAGTTGAGGTCATGTTAGACCAGCCAGCTCCCAGTCATAGGCAGGTGGTCCCAGATGCATGAGTGAACCCAGCTTAGATCAGCGGGTGCAGCCAGACCAGCAGTACTATCTTGCCTACCCACAGATTCATGAGAAACAATGAATGGTTGTTGTTAAGCCACTGGTTTGGGCATAGTTTGTTACACAGCTTTTTGTGGCAAAAGATGTCTGATACACATGACAAACTACTTATAGTTTCCAAAACACAAATATTGTTTCTCGCCTTCACTGCTTTTAAAGGTACTATTTTCCTTTGCTTGGAACAAGTCTCAATTCAGTTCATAATCATTAATATGTTGCCCACAATTCCCAACATTCATCCTCTCTGTCTTTTTCAGCAAGAGATAATCCTACTTACATTTCAAGATCTTGCAACCTCTAAATCCATTATCAACCCCAGCAATTGTGTAGTAAAATGAGATCTCCCTGATTCTTCATTCTCTGTTACCTCATAGTTACCCACTCTCTCCTCTGTGCTGTTGGTCATGTTGTGCATATGCACATTCTAGAACTAGTCACTTTATATTGAATTTTTTACATTTTTGTCTCTTCCACTGGACTACATGCTCTTAGGGGAGACATACCAGTCATTTTGGGGTACACAGGGACACGGTCAGGTGCTCCATACATTTTTATTTCATGACTATATTAATTTTTTATTCATTATAAGTAAGTTTCTTATGAATCGCCAAACTCACATAGACATGGGAATATAACATATTACAAGTGAAGTCAATGTTAACTTCCAATTATGTCTTAGGCACTTCTAGCATTGTAGAAACAAAATATAGTTGATGATTAAGCCCTGTATAAAAATGCATTAAGGTCATCATAAATATTTGTGGGTTTAATAAACCCCAAATGATCCAATTTATCAAATTCTTCATTCAGAAACTAAAAGGTATATTATTATTTGAATTCATACATTGTAGAAGGAGGATATGAGGCAGAAAAGAATTCAAGCAATTACATCTTGGCAAAATCATCTGATAACTATATACACTTCCTTTCAAAGAACAAATTTTCTTTGAAAAAACATTTTTCAAATTGTAATAACATTTTTTAAAATGACAATGTACTCTCCGCTTTTTTAAAATGGCAATCATACAGAATAGGTTATAGAGTAAAGACTTCCTCCAGATAGCTCAGGTGATGCAGGCCAATTGTAAGGATGCTAAGACTAGGATTGACAGACACTTATTTAAATACATCCAAGGGCATGTCCCACAAGACAGGTGTGACACACAGAAGGGAACTGGAAAGGGGAAATCTCATATAATTTGTCCCATAAGCAGTGGGGAATCCATGTGTTCTGCCAGACCTCAGTTCCCATCCACCCATCCTGGGGCTATCAATAATTTCTTACTCTCTTCCTCCAAGTCCCCTAGCCTCTGCTTATACCTTAGTTAAACATTTTTTGACTTTGGTCTCACCTTCCTTTTATGGCCTCTCTTAATGTGGCAATTAAGTTCAGACCAACTTTTGCTCACGGTATCAGAATACTGATTAATTTCATGTTCTTAAATTCAGCTGCCCAAAGAAGTGAACTGGCTGAGCCCACCATTTCACATTTGACTGACTTTTCATAGTAGGTCTCCTCACAGGCCATGGGCCACCCCTGAGATTGGCTATTTTGTCCCTTTAAACGGGAATACTGTATAGGTCTAATAATAAAGAATGAAATTTACATGTTCTCTGAAGCCTGAAATACCATTAGTTAGCCTTTGATTCATTGAGAATAACCAAAACAAAGTTTAAATATTCTGATTGACTCTTTCTAAAGTAGACTTTATTTTTTAGAGCAGTTTTTTGGGTTAATGGTAAAACTGAGCAGAAAATACAGAATTCTCATACATCTGTACACACACATACACACACACACACACACACACACACTCACACACACACACAGAGTTCCTCACCATCAATCTGTGCCATAGCGGTATATTTGCTACAATCAATGAACCTACATTGACATCAGATTATTAACCAAAATCCATAATTTATATTAAGGTTCCCTCTTGGTTTTGTACATTCTTTGAGTTTTGACAAATGTATGGCACATGCTCCATTATAGTATCATAGAGTAGTTTCATTGACCTAAAAATCCTTTGTCCTTCATCTGTCCTTCTCTTTTGAACCTTTGGTAAACACTGATCCTTTTACCATATCCATTGTTCCTTTTTTTCTGAGTGTCATGTAGTTGGAATCATCAATATGTAGCTTTTTATTTTTACTTAAGTTTCTTTCACTTAGTAATATGCATTTAGGTTCCTTCATACCTTTTCATGGCTTGATAAATCATTTATTTTTAGCTCTAGATAATATTCCATTGTCTGGCTGTAGCACTTTGTTTATTCATTCATTTACTGAAGGACATCTGAGTTGTTTTCAAGTTGTGGCAATTATGATTTAATATGTGCACATTTACATGTGGACATAAGTTTTCAAATCTTTCGGGTAAATACAAAGAGCTTTGTCTGAATCATTTGGTAAGAGTATTTTGACTTTTGTAAGAAACTGCTGAACTGTCTTTAAATGGTTGACATCAAAATTTTCTGCTCCCAAATATTAGTGCTTTTCTCTGAAGGATGGAATTGACAATCAAAATGACCCAGTTGTGATCTACTCAGTCTATGACAATCCTTCTCTATTGCCTTTCTTACCTCTTTCTCTTGTTCTTCACAATAGTATTCCAATCTCCATACCTTGACCGTTGCCCACCTACTGCCTAAAATTGTGGTTCCAGAGAAAAGGAGTCTACAGGCTTGAACCACTTCAATTACTTGAAACTTCCTAGTTGCAAAATTGCCTGTCTCTCTGCATTATCCCATTTCACTTTCTCGCTCCCTCTCTCCACACACACACACACACACACACACACACGAGAATCTCTCTCCTCCAAACATAATCTGTTTACCTGAGTTCTGAATTTCAATCCTACCCACACACTTTTCTACAGTGTTGCTTTCATGTCTTCAAATATTTCCCTTTCAATTATTTTTTTCTCAGTAGGCAAACACACTTTACTTGACTCAATCTAATAATAAGAAACAAAACAAGAGACCTCTAACTACCCTGCCATAACTTCTCTCCCAGAAGCAGTGGATCCATCCTACTAACTCAACTGTTCCCCTACCATTCAATCCTATACCCACTGACTTTTGCGCCTCTACCTCTCTGAATCTGCTTTCTCTAAACTCAGCTGTTACCCACTAATTGCATAATTCAGTGAATATTTTTCAGCCTTGCTCTGGCTCCATACAGTTGTTTCCAGTGCCCAGTTTTTATTTCTTTTCCAATTTCCAGCCTCTCCCTACCCATTGGACCCATCTACAAACTTGGCTTTCCTAACTTTCCTTTGCTCATACATGTCTGGTAAAGACTCTTGTACTTCTCATTCTCCTCCAGGTCTCAGGAAGGCTACTTAGACTTAGATCTCATAGTTGACACTCAGGCTACCACATCCTATGTAGAAAATGGAGAATTATAGAAACTATAGAATTATAGTTTTGGGCTATTTGTTGAATACAAGAGTGAGTGACTTTAAATTCATCATCATTGCTTATGAGCAAGGTCTAGTTATAATGTCTAGATAGTTCCTTACATTGCATAAACCATAACTACCAGTAGTCAAAACTCCCTATGATGCAGGGCAAGTAATTTCAGTATATAACATTTAGGAAGATCACAAGTTTCTGTCAGGTCTTATTTCTGTTTGTATCTCTTCTAGTATGCATACTACGTGAATATATTTACATGGTAGTTATACTCATTAACCTAAACATCAAGTTCAGAAAAATTACATCACCATACAGAAACAACTTCCTTGCCCAATGACCAATGTGCTGTAATTTATGTGTAACTATGATATGTATACAATGCATCTATTCTGACAACTCCTGTAACAACTAAAAGTAGAGGCATCTTAAGTGACTTTTCCTTTATCCTGTAAGCTTCTATAATCCCAGAGTTCAGAAAAAAATCTGTTCCACCGGCCATTTACGGCACACTCCTGTGTAGTGAGACAATCCCTCAGTCCCTCCTTCCGCACATGATGCTATTGTCTGTCGCCCTACACCGCCCTTGGCAGCTAACTGTGGGTGGTTCAGAACCATCTCCGGGGATTAAAGTTTCCTTTTCTCCTTTACAAATCTGACTTTTACAAACTCTAAGACACTTGGTGCTGGAGGCTTCCTTGCACAGAGATCATACCTATACCAATAGGTTAAGAAAACGGATAATCTCTTAAAACTCATAACTCAGGAGAGAGTTCTAAGGGACACATGACTTAAGGGCAGTCATTAACCAACTGTTTACTCAAGCTTTACTGTGGGCCCAGAATCTTGTCCCTGATCCCTATTTGACCCTGAGTGTGCCTGGATGGATTCACTACCCTCTTCTTACTGCACTACAGTAAGTGGAGGGGGGAATTTTGTTTTATTTCTGGTTTCCCTGAGAAGCACAGACTGAGCTATAGAATCTGCACAGAAATGAGCAGGATTTCATTCTTGGCCATTCTAATTATGAAATCTACATTTAACCTTGCTGACCTTTGAAACACTGGCTGGGAGTTTGACAGAGGCTCAAGAGGACTGAAAACTGGAGAAATTAAGAAATGTTTATTAGTGTTTACAGATCATTGAATGCGAATTTTGTAATTTTGTGAGCCATATTCGGAAATTCTCCAAATATTATACTTTGAGGAATTGATACAGAACCACGTAAAACCAGATGGTTATATTTACAATGTAGCTGTTTAAATTCAATTCAGAGTGAGCTACAGTTGAATATATGCAATTTCACATGTAATCACTTTCATTTTAATAAGAATTCATGTTTATATTTTATTCTTTAACATAGTGTTATGAGGCTATTTTTATTGTCTTATATCACCTCATCCATCATCCAATATATGCATATCCATCTTGTTATCTTGTTAATTATTTTTTTAATTTTTTTAAACAGAAAAAGGGACAGTAGTGGGGAGAATCAATTTTATTTATTTTTTCCTGTGGGTTTTGTTGCTCCAACACTTTGTTGCGTACATGGTGCTGGAATTTGAGCCTGCATTCTTGCACATGCCAGGCAAGCACTGCAATCACAGAGCCACCACTCCAGCCCATATTTTTTTAATTTTATTGAGGAGCTGTGATGATGTACATTCATAAATACATATGAATGAACAATATGATATGCCTTTGATTCTAATCCAGAATCATCCCCATATCACAGATACCCCAGTCTCTGGACTCTTCTATATTTTCCCCTATAACATATATAAATGTTTTATATGTAAGATTGTCCATTTTTCAGAATTAAAGAATTGCATTATTTGGGTTCTCTGGTGAGTAAAGAGTAAGCTACACTGCTGATTCCCCCCCTTATCCTTCCTACCACCCTCCTTCCCTCCCACGTATACCCTCCCCCACCCACACATTTATGGTTGACCCTATATTATGTATTGCTATGTCTTTGGTGAGTCTAGTACATGAGCTTGACTACCTTCCACCCAAGCCTGGGTTTTGCTCTAACCTCCACAAATGAGGGAAGACATTTGACCCTTGGCTCTGAGTTTGGCTGATTTTGCTCAGTATAATTTCTTCCATTGCCATCCATTTACCTTCAAAGGCCATAATATCATTGATTTTAATAGTTGAGTAGAATTTTATTGCTCAATCACATTTTTTTTTCTTATTAAAGATTCCAAGAGAAGAGGCTGGAGCAGTGGTTCGGTGGTTATGATGCTTGCTGGGCATGCGCTAGGACACAGTTCAAACCTTAGCACATAACAAAGTGTCATAGTAAGGAAAGTCGCATGAAAAGCTAAATAAAACTGATTTTCTCTCTCTCTCTCTCTCTCTCTCTTACACTGTCCCTCTCTTTCTTTAAAAAAAAAAGATTCTATGAGAAGAAATATTCCAAGAAGAAATGATGGCTTTTCAGAAAGAAGAGGGAAGAAAGCTGATTGATAAGAAAACATGAAGTGAGCTAATGCTCTCCGCTCTCTATTGAGAGGCCCACAAAACTTCATATGGTCCTAAACAGTGAGCTGACATATAAATGTTACAAAATGTGTCTAAGTGATCACACTGAGACAAAATTTCTGCAGAGGTCTCATGCACAGAAAATAAAATAAGAATTTTCCTCCACAATTTCCCACCCAAATTGTTATGCCTTTATTGATACCCATATTTCCTCCAATGTGCCTTTAAAAAAAAAACTTCATTTATGAGGTTTTAGGACAATTTTATGTAACCTAATTTATCAATTTTTAGTGTATTTTATTATTATTATCTTTTATTACCTATGGATTTCAAATCACAGTTTGAAAGTCTTTTCCTAAATTTACATTATAAAATAATTCACACAGCTTTAACTACTTATGTGGATTCACTCTTCCTCTCTCTCCCCAACCACCACACTCACTTCTAAAATCCTTGGTCCATTTTGGTCCATATATTTTTTCTTGTGTGAAGGTGAAATATTGATCTGACTATATATATATTTTTTTCATCTTTCCAGCAATTTATTTAAAAGTCCTTTTCTCCATAGTATTTTGGCCTACTTCTGGATTTTCACTTCTATTTCACTGGCTATTTGCCTATTCATGTGACAGTACCACACTGTGCTGAGCTTAAAGGCTTACTAGCATGTTTTACTAGCTGGGAAAGAAGATATATCTCCTTCCACAGCTTTTGTTTTTCAGTATTATACTGGCTATTCTTGTTCACTGTTTCCTTTTCTCCTGTGCACATTAGTATTTTTTTTAGATAGCCTTAAATTTATAAATTAACCTGGAGAAAATTGAAATTGTTATGATTGAATCACCCAAATAGGTTCAAGTCTACTTTTGTGTTTTCTCATATTGCACATTTCTTGATTTCTAAGTATGTTCTATTTTTTTGCTATCTATTTTATGTATCACAGCATCTTTTAGCTATTTTTGTGTATATAAAGGCTACTGATTTCTTCATATTAATCCACATCTTGCTAAATTATTGAACAAAGCTTCAGTTAGAATAGAGAATTAAGTTTTAGTGATCTAGCACACAGAATGGTGACCACAGTTAATAGGAATATATTGTGTCCTTCAAAATTGCTTAAAGAATAATTTTTAAACTTTCTCACCACAAAAAAAAAAGTCAGGGAGGAGATGGATAGGTTAGTTAGCTTGGCTGACTATGCACACATAGATAAACATAACATTGTATCCCATATATACACTATTATTTGTAAATTAAAAGGAACCAAAAAATATGAATAGAAAAAAGTAAAAAGCTATTAAAGAACTTAACATGAATATATGCAATACATTGAATAATACTGTATTCATATTTTATGATTATAGCTAAAATTACAATTCTTACATATTACATAAACTAGAAATATACAATATCTTATTAACAAGTGGTATATTGATTTCAGAAGATTTTGTTGAAGGTAAGGAAAGAATTGCTTGAGCATCTCTAAATTTATAAAGTCTTTAATCTTTTAATGCATTCTGGCCCAAAGTTTGGACTATGTTTTAGAAAAAATGCCATTTTTAAAAGGTGAAAGATTTGTACAATCTGAATAGAAAACAGTATGGAAAATGCCATTTTTTAAAAAAGCACATCTTAAATAGAAAAATTACTTCAGTACA
Source organism: Aplodontia rufa (assembly GCA_004027875.1). NCBI lineage: Eukaryota > Metazoa > Chordata > Mammalia > Rodentia > Aplodontiidae > Aplodontia > Aplodontia rufa. Next base: position 123,061 of record PVKS010002085.1, read on the forward strand.
AACATTGCATTAGCATACAAAGTCTTTACAGTTTTGAAAATATGATAATAGCTATAGTTTGTTGAAAACTTGCTAGTCCCTAGGCCCTTTGCTAGTATTTTAAAATATTACCTTATTTAAACCTAACAACCACCCTAGATTGATGGGATTTATAATCACCATTTTACAGACAAGGTAGCTAAATCTGAGAGACACTGGGATATTTGTCAATGGTCCCCAACCACAGTTGGTTCATGGTGGAAACTGTCACTCTAGCAGATGATGTTTCTTCTCACAGTAGGGTTCCTAACAATTAATACATGTCAACATGTCATCAATGCACGACACAGAAAAAAGTAATAAATGTAAAATTGCACAAACAAAAGAGGACCGCTTTGGCAACATTATTTATCTGAGACTGTTTTAATTCATCATTTGTTTTCTGAAAGATTAGGCTGATCCTTTTTCACTGATGTCTCTTGTATGAAGCACTCAGAGTTATATAAAAATATGATCACATTTTCCAAAAGGCAAGGTGGTCAGAGAAAGCCGGTAATGATGATACGGTACTGGGTATTAAATAACCTTAAGGCAGACTTATACTTCAGTTGGAGTCACTTGTCTGCAAAGAGAAATATCTTCATTGCTGATATGGGTTTTTAGACCCTAGCTTCAAAGTCCTGTATCCTGAGTGATCATTCCAAATGCTAAAATCTGAGATCAGAGCTTCAAATAACTCTACAATCACGGCACCGAACTCAAGAGAAAGATCGATTATGTGTTTGAAGACTTGGCATCCCTGGCAATGATGATTTAGGGTATCCAACTTTCACTTCTTCTTTTCCTGTGAGATTTATGTAGAATAATTTTTATTTTTGGAGGCCTTTTTAAAATTTTACTTATGGCAGGTGGGATGATGCTTAGCTTTAGTGGCACTCTCAGAAAATCACATCAAATAATTTAATATTTTCAAAAACAATGCATATTTAAAGCATTATAATTTCAAAAATTGTAGGATAAATCACCTCCCATGCTTTTTTAAACAATTCTAAGCTAAAATAAAAGCTGAACATAGACTTGCAAGTTAATTAGATTCTGTGTTTCTTCTTCTATTGTTTCTTCCTAGATTTTGGCCAGTCATTAAAAGTTGAATGCAAGATGAGGAAATAGCTTTGAAGAATGATTTTTAAAAAAAGAAAGAACTTGAAATTAACTGATGGTCTTCCAGTTACTTATTGATTAAATTTGTCATGTATTTGTTCCCTATTACTGTAAAGCTCTGGAAAAAAAAATGTTTAGAGAGGCTTCTTCATTGAAAACATATCTATATTTGTGTTCTAAGGTGTGAATAAATTTATATAAAGATTGACTTCAGTGGAAATACACTTTATCTTTTGACTGACTTTTGACTCAGCTATCCCACTCCTGGATATCTTCCCAAAAGAGCTAGAATCGGCTTACTATAGAGATACAGCTTCATCAATGTTTATAGCAGCTCAATTTACTATAGCTAACTTATGGAACCAACCCAGATGCCCCTCACTTGATGAATGGATCCAAAAACTGTGGTACATATATACAATGGAGTACTACTCGGCCATTACAGAAAATGGAATTATGGCATTTGCAGCCAAATGGATGGAGATGGAAAAAATTATGCTAAGTGAAGTATCCCAAACTCAGAGACTCAAGGGCCGAATGTTTTCTCTCATTTGTGGATGCTAGAATATAAGCAGAATCAGTACCTTAGATGGCTAACCTAACAATTACCTCAGCATGTATGAATTATTATCTTTTCATGGGGAACTGGGCTAAGGTTCCTGGGGGATGTGGGGAGGGGTGTAGGAAGGGGGAAAGGGAATAGGAAGGACATCAAGGTGACCAGAGGGAGGTAGTATGGGGGAATTTAACCTGAGGGGAACCTCTGACTTCCACAAGAAGTCCAATTAACTTGGGTCTTAAGTAAAGTGAAACATGGAACCATGGGGAACCCAAAGGGGGAAACCATGGTCTGACACCAATATTGGCTTGTTCTGTCAT
>PVKS010002086.1:0-17543 GCA_004027875.1 Aplodontia rufa
AAACATTCCCCCCGTGGCTCTGGTCTTCTCCTCCAGTTTGAATCCCTCAGATGCCAAGGGTAATAATATTTAACAAATGAAGTGAAAAGGGGAGAATGTACCTCCAGGTCTAATTCAGATGGTTTGTTCTCTTTCCTTTCTGTTTCCATCTCCTGCTGCAACATCACATCCAGCTGATGTTCTGGACTCATGGGTCTGCTTCCAGGGAGGGTTGAGAGTACATCCATCTCCTGCTTCATATATGAGGAGGCTGACATAAGGCAGGGTGACCTGATCCTGGAAAGCACACAGTTTGGCTGTTGGCGCTCCACACAGGGACTGTGGAGTCTCACCTACTTCCCTCAATCTGTTGACTGTGGTTCCACAAACAAAAGTCTCTTTCCTTTGTATCATCTCATGGCACGTGGTGTATTTCAAAGATGACCCCAACCACTAAACACCTGGAAGCTATGCTACACTGCTCTTGCTCAGTTGGTTAATTTATTTTTCACTTACAGCCTTAAAATTTTGAGTTAAGGCAGTTGGTGGGAAAAAGCATAAGTCACTGGGAACGTGGGACTGCTCTGAGGCCAGGAAGCAGAGTGTGGCTTTAAGGAGACCACAACGTCCTTGAGTTCAGCCCATGTCCTGCCCTCTCTGCTGCCCACGATGACACCTTACCCAGAAGGATCCTCTTTGTCTCTTGGGGAGAACCTCATTTTCTTCTTCTTGGGTTCTGAGGAGATTTTAGTTGCTGCAAGAGTAGAGAAGAAAGACATCAGTGGTAGGCAGTGGCCTTGGGCCATGCTCTGTCCACAGGAACATGACACTTGGGACATTCCAGGAACACACTAAGGGGAATGGGCAGAGTGGTGGGACCAGACAGAAGTGCTGGTCTCTGGTCCCAGATTACCTGTATTACCTGTATTACCCTAAAGAAGTCACTTTATCACTACAGTTCTCCAGTTGTGACACAGGGTTAAGCCATCACTTCCACTTACTCATCCATATGTCTCACAACTATTAATAACTGCCTACTCACAACACTGTATGCCTCATTTTCTAAGCATCAGCTGCATTATTATTTAATATTTCTCTTTAAGTAGATTCAGGCCTTTAAACTTTGTGCATTTATTTTTAAAGGAAATTTTATATGTTGATCACAAACAGAAAAAACATGATCATTTATAATGAGTGTATAATAATTACAAACAGGAAACCAGTATCCTCTGGAATAAATAGAAGGTAGCTATAAATAAATTCAAAAATGATATAAAATCTATTTTATTAAATTTTAACTAGATACAATTACTTGCCAAAGGTTAAGGCATACTAATATTAAATGGAGGAAATCAAGAGAATTGAAGATTCCCAGCTAAAATGTATTTTTGAGTTCACACTTTGAGCTTCTCAATATATTCTAAACACAACAATAATAGATAAAATACTATTTGCTTTTATTTGTTTATTTGTTTTTTGCAGTGCTGGGGATTGAAACCAGGGCCTTGAGCACACTAGGCAAGTGCTCTATCATTGAGCTACATGAGCCTGACACCCATGATATTAGGTCCTGGCATCAGACACCAGGGCTGAACAGGGCTGAAGCAAGGCTAAAAAGATAGCAGCACTGTCATGCAGAGAAAGCACATGTGTCCTCAATTCATATGGTAGCTAGGCATGGCACAGAAAGGCTCACAAGAAGCAAATCTATAACAACTCCAAATACGACCTTAGGAAGGGAGTCTAAGTCACCAGTGTATGACCTGCAGGGATATAGCATGGGGTCCTAACAGGCCAGAAGGAGGCATAAGAAAAAAAAGAGCTAGATTAAGAAGGATGCATCAAAATAGTATGCACTGCATGATTCCATTTATATCTGAGAACAAGAAAAACTTCTCTGTGATGAATCAGGTGTGCTTACTCTGGGGTGGGATGGTGTGAGGTAAGGGAGGGGTTTGATCAGAAAGAGACACAAGGGAACTTTCTCAATACTGCTCTGAATCTTGTTGGGTGGCAGTTATATGTCACATTTGTCAAAACTCACTGTATTCACAGTTGGAGCAGCTCAGTGGTTGGAGCACTTGCCTGGTATGCACAGGACCTGAGTTTGAACCCCAGCACCATGTACAAAACTAGGCATCAGAGAAACAAAAGCCAGATAAAAAACTGAATAAAGTTGATTCTCTCTTTCCTCTGTCTTTAAAAACAAAAAAACCTCACTGCACTCAACATTTAGGATCTGTACTCATTATTATCTGTAAATTATAGCTCAATAAAAATGGGGGAATGCACGCAGCAAGAAGGTGGGAAAATCTTCTGGGTATTTTCCCAGAGGAGCTGGAATCAGCACATTACAGCAACATAGCATAATCTACGTTCGTAGCAGCTCAATTTACAATAGCTAAATTATGGAACCAACCCAGATGCCCCTCACTGGATGAATGGATCCAAAAGCTCTGGTATATATATAGAATTCTACTGATGTATTAGAAACAAGGGTATTAATGCCTTTGAAGGTAAATGGATGGCAATGGAAGAAATCATGCTGAGCGAAGTTAGCCAAACCCAGGGACTCAAGGATCGAATGTCTTCCCTCATTTGAGGAGGCTGGAGCTAAATCTAGGCTTGGGTGAAAGGTTGTCAAACTCATGTATTAGACCCAGCAAAGGCATAGCAACACATAATCTAGGGGAACCATAGATAAGTGGGTGGGGAAGAAGAAGGCCGGGGAGAGGGAGGGACGATAGGGAGGGATCTAGGGAAACAATCAACAATGCAGCATGCTCTTTACTCTGCTGAGAATCCAAATAATACTTATACAATCATTTAATTCTGGAAAATTCACAATCTAAACAATTATATCGCTTATAGGGGCAAAATATAAAAGAATCAAGAGACTGACTGGGGTGTGGGTGATGAGGGGCAATTCTGCTTTATGAACAAATGCATATCGTATTATTATTTTATGTGCATTTATGATTGTATAATAACTCCTTGATAAAAGATTTAAAAAAGAAAATTCTAGAAATAAACAATTTAAAGTTAAAAAAAGGTGGGAAAATCTTTCAATATAGACTTGCAAACTAAAATCTCAGCACAAATGAGAAAAACCAATATCAAAAAGATAACCAATAAACTCAGCAATCAAGGTAAAGGGTCACAAAATGGAAATAATGCAGTAATACCAATATTGTTCCAAAAAATGTTTAACATCCTCCAAATACAAATATCCTTTAATGGATAATAAGCAGAAATCAACTCAAACAAGAACTTGAATGACAGATACTTAGCGGTTCCTGTTTTGCTGGCTCTCTGTTCTAAAGAACGTATCTTAGCAATTTATGGTCAAAACTCAGACTTGGCTGAAAATTCTTTGGACAAGTAAATCTGGGAGGTATTAGCAATAGTTATTCACAGATAGAAACAATTTTGGAAATACAAAATGGAAAAATGTAATTATTATTTAAGAAAAGTGTTAAATGATAACTGCCTACACTGAATATTTCTGTAACCACCCCCTCATTCATATGTTGAAACAATCTCCAATGTAATGGGATTTGAAGGTGAGATCATTGGGGGTTAGTGCCTAATGAACACTGTCATCTTTGAGCCAGGAAGAGGCCTTCACCAGTCAATGAATCTATTGGTATCTTCTTCTTAGACTTCCAGTCTTCAGAACTGTAAGAAATAAATTTCTGTTGTTTAAAAGCTACTCAGTATTATATGGTACTTTGTTATGGAACTTGAACAGACTAAGACAATGTGCATGACATTAGAATTATAACAGCAAACAAGTTTCCAGGTATGACGATATTGAACATTTGAGTATTTAAACATTTGCTGTATGTTCCCGAAGCAGGAACGTGCAACGACAACATCCTAGAGATGTGCGTGTAAATTTAACAAATAAACAACATTGTTGAGAGTTACTTGAAAAAAAATCCTCCAAGTGGTACTGAAAGGGTTATGACTCCAAGAATAGAACAAGAAATTGGGAAAAACCACAAGTAGAAGACATTAGAAAATATGAAAATGAAAAGATATTGTTGCAAAATAAGAAACACTTATTAGACATGATAAAGTCTAGATTGAACAGAGTTGAGAAAAATTAATGAAGTGGAAGTTGTAATTCAGGAATTCACTCATCAGAGAGAGAAAAATTTAAAAAATATGAAGGTTTGAGACACAGCTGATTGAATAGCTACAAAGTACATCTAACAAAAAAAAATGACTAAAGGATATCCTTAAGCAGATATATGGGTATCTGGTGGGATGAAATAAATTAATACCTATTAGGCATTATGGTAAACAGCTTCCAAGATGGCCTCCAAGAATCCCCACCTGTTGGTATCACGCCTTTGCATAATCCCCTCCCATTGAGTATGGGCTAATCTAGCGATTTTTTTTTTTTTTAAAGAAAGAAAGACAGTGAGAGAGAAAAGGGAGAGTTACTTTTATTTTTTCATCTGATTTTGGTTTTCCTCCACTTATGTGGTGCTGGGGATTGCACCCAGGTCCTCGTAGGCCCTGAGTCTCCTCTCCAGCCCTAATGATTCATTTTTAACAAACAGAGTATGGTAAAAGTGATGAGATGTTACTTGGAATATTAAGTTTCAGGAAACACTGTGGTTTCTGTCTTATTGGTTCTCTTTATTTGCTCTTTCCTTCCCTCACTCCAAGGGCTTCCAGAAGTCATGCTATTAACTATCCTATGGAGAGGCCCACATTGTAAGAAACTGATATCTATGGCCAACAGCTAGCAAAGATCCAAGGATAGAGAGTGAGTTTTTAGTTGCTTTTAGATGACTGTGGTCCTGACACCTTGACTTATGCTCATGAGACTCTGCGTCAGAGCTACCCAGTTAAGTCATGCGCAAATTCAAGACCTGCATGCAGAAACTGTGAGATAATAAATAGTAATCATTTCAAGCCACAACATCTTTTGGTAGTATCTGATGCAGCACTCAATGATACAAGTACAAAGAACAGCAAATGATCTATAGATGTTAGCCATGAGAATAATTTCCATTTCATAGATGAGGAGGGTGTAGCTCTATGAAGTTAGCTGAGCAAGAGGTAGAGGCTGGGCTAGAACCCAGAGGTAGCACAAAATGTGGCACACTGCCACAAGTACCTGACAGCAGCCCCTGCATAGTCCTGTCCCTAGGGACATTGATGTTGACTGGCTGGTAGACCTTCAGCAGGTCTTTCAGCTTCAGGTCTTGGGCCATCAAGGAGTAGTTGTTGGCAATGGAGTCGCTGGGTCCACGGTGGTGGTTCTGCTCTTTGAAGGGCACAGCCAGGGTCCATGATGAGCGTTGCATCAATGGGGGATAAAAGCTGTGCGACATGACAGTCTATAAGAGAAGCAGTGCAAAGTGAGACTTGATCAGAGACATCTCTCTGTGGGCCTGGGCTCTGCTCACACTGAGACAGAATTTCACATCCTTCATGCTATGCTTCTCCATTCTGCACTCAGTGGAAATACTTTCTGAAGAGATACCGACTGCACTTCTCTGACTACTGTGAGCATGATTTCCAAGGCCAAGGCTAACCACTGGAATTCCACAATAACTTTGTGATTCAGAGAATTTGTATCTCTTGTTTTTATCCCTTATGGACATGGCTATGGGGGGTGGGTAGAAACACCCTCCTTTTACAATGAAAGATGCAGTAGCTCAGAGAGTTTCAATTAAGCAGCAGGTAAATATGAAGGCCAGATTCTAATTCACCCTCATGCAGTAGGATAGCTCTTTCTCTCACACTCTTGCAGCCTCTTCCAGTGGCAAAAAATAACCAAAGTCACTAAAGCCACTTGTCAAGCATATTTGTGACCTACTGACACCTGCTGAACACCTAGAAAGGTATTCAGGAAGTTCTTTACCTTACTACCATCAACAGCAGAGCTGGCAGCCAGGGACACATACCTGATAGAGTTCAGAAGGTTCCTCATTGACAGAAGCAGGCAGGGGAGGCAGCTCCGGGCGTGCCTGGGAGTGGCTCATGTGATGTATGGAGTCACTCTTGGTAAACTGTGGAACAAGGGAGCAAAGCTACTCTTCAGGAATCAGGAGAGATTTCCAAGCCTCTGAAGTGGGTTTAAGGACTCAAGAAGTCCGCAGGAAAGGTTTTATAGTCACACAGTTCTCTGCCTGCAAAGCATGCTTTCCACCCCCATCTATTACACATATTCCCTCAAGAAGAGCCTCCACTCTAAGGGTGCCCCCCAGCCACCCTACTCTGGGATGTGATTAAAAGGTGGTCACTTAAAAACTGACCCTTGCATTTCACGTATGCAAAGCTCCAAATGGAAATTTGCTCAGGTAGTTGCATTGCATTTCATGTGTGTTTTAACATATAAGCAACTCTCTTGGCTCCTGTTAAAGAGCATGAGTATGCGTCCTCCATCCATCAGAGAGTGTACACTCATGAGGGAGCCTCAGGTAGGTGTGAAGGTGTGTTTTCCATGGCCACTCTCAGTTCCCAAGTACCTCTCCACCTGTCTTGTACAGAGATGAAAGTGACAATGGTGTAAAACAGTATCATGTGTGTTTTTGCCTTAAGACTCAGTCCCTATATGCAAGACAACTACTTCATCTGGGGCTGTGATAAAGAAGGTGCAATTGGTTCTAACACTGGGGGAAGAAACTATTGGCCTGGGTCTATGGAGAGGTGTTTCCATATAGCAGTTTAAAGATGGTTTGAAGGAATTTCAAAGGCAATATTGGCTCTTTGATTTTCACCTTAGGTAATGACTTTGGACTTAACTCTTGAATAAGATGAAACATTATTATATGGATTTTATTGGGTCTGCAAATTACGTTAAGCAAATCATTGGTGAGGGGTAAGGTGGATGAGCGTCATATAACTATTAGCAGTGCCCCCAACCATGCCCCGACAAACCCCTCCCTGCAGTCACAAGCTAACCTCCATTATCTCCCCTGAAGCACCTACCTCATTAAATAATATCAACAGCAGCAATAACATCTACCATAATTCCAAATTATTACATGCCAGGTATTGTACAACCTTATGAGATCTCTTGTATCCATATTCTAGTTATGAAACTAAGGCCCAGGGATGAAAGGTAACACATCTCAGCCACATACAAGGTAGTCTTATTGACCAAGTCAGTGGCTTTTAAATACACATCACTCTGCACCACAACACAGTGGAAATAGCAAGTATCACTTACATGGAAAATTACTTTTGGTAGTTTGTGGATCTTAAAATTAAACAGAAACATGCAAACCCATATACAAGGATATGTACTGAGCTTGGGATGCTTAAGTATATGCAATGGGTCCACTGATCTCATGACCTAATTCAGCAGTTCTCAAAAATGGTGGCATGTTAGATTCATCAATGGAAATTTATTAAAATTAGCATGCTTCATCTCTACCTTACAAGGTATTTGAGAACCACTGACTCCACCCTTTTATTTTCATCTTTAAAACCTAGTTGATTTAAATCACTGTCTCTGCTTTTTTTCTCTTGACCTCAATTTCAAGGATCTGAAAACTGACCAATCATTACCAATAGTTCCCATTTCCACTGCTGGATTAAAATGAGATCTGTAATGATGGGGTGAATAAAATGCAAAGTCCCAGCATCAACCAGAAAGGAATATGGTCAACCAAAGCAGGTACCATACCATCCAAAGAAGATTCTGGCAGCAGAACTTTCAGGGATATGAAGTCATTCATTATTTCTTTCGAATTATGGGCGTAAGACATATATTGATACGTTAGGGATGTCTGTATTGTGTTTTGCAAGCAAGAAGGTTTTGTGGTCAGTGGAAATCTTTCCTTTGGCCTAGCTTTTAAATCTGTTTCAAATAAAAATCTTCATTAAAAGAGCAACAAGCAAAACCCACAAAACTGAAATATCTTAAGAAAGTTATAGCGAGAGTGGGAATGAGTACTTGAGCCCCCCGAACCCTGACCTTCTACAGTCAAGGAGGAGGTGTTTTGGCATTCGCGTTTCTGCTCAGTGTGGGGAAAATTTGATTTCAGCCTTGATATCAATTAAGAAGTTATTCCTCACCAAAAGAGGTAAAATAGAGCTCCAGTAGGCATAACTGGCTCAATTCCCATTTCAGTCCATGCTATAAAGTGTGGCTGATCCTGGTCTCTGGCTCCAGGACAAGGCAGGAGACACAGGCCTTATCGATCAGACTGCTCCGGCCTCCTAGAGACAGCCACTGGTTTAGGGATAAACACTGACCCAAGCTGGGTTGACCAGAGTATTTCCTGAGCTTTCACTAGAGCTATTGAGAAAGAGGAACTCTCTCTTCATTAAAATCGCTAATTGTCAGGATGTTTATGACTAGAGCTTCCAACAGTCATCTTTGCCTAACATGGGAACAAGTCTGCCTTAGAATAAAGCCAACATAGAAGCAAGCAGAGTTACCAAAAGTAGAAGAGAGTTTCAATGACATCAATGGGGACCCTGGATCCATCTTGTACTTCTTCATTACTTAAGCCCATAGATGCTTTTGGGTTTGCAGCATACTGAATTATATTTACATAATTCATACTGAGAAATGATCATCCAAGGAACAGTCACAGAAACAGCTGAGTCAATGGCAGATGCTCAGGGAAGAAAACAGAGATAACACACCATGCAAAGAGCCATGCTTGGGATAATAAAGAAAGGAAACAATGAACATCTGTAGAACACAATGGGGAGTAACAGAAGCTCTGCAGAAACAAATTAAACTCTGAGCTAGTTTACAGATTTAGACTAAGACTTATATACAGTCATAGAGACTCTAATAACAGAAAACTTCTCAGTCCGTGGGCCAGGATCACATGGAACTCATACAAGATCAGCAAATCTAGAAATTAATTCCAGAACAAAGAGACGTTTCTTGACCATACCTGACTGAGAATTTTCTGTGGTACCTTCAAGGGGAAAAGACTGGTTATTGTAAGAACTACCTGCCTATGAGAAGTGATTTGTTAAATAAATAAATAAATATATATATATAAATAATATATAATATTATATATTATATAACACATAATATTATATATATTATATATTAATGCTGAAGTCTCTTCTTTGTGGCGCACAACTATAATCCCAAAACTTAAGAGGCTGAGACAGGAGGAGCACAAGTTTGAGACCAGCCTTAGCAAATTAGTGAGGCCCTAAGCAATTTAGTGAAAATTAAAAATAAAAAGTACTGGGGATGTGGCTCAGTGGTAAAGTGCCCCAGGGTTCAATCCCCAGTACCTCCCGAGCCCCCAAAATCTCTTCTATGGAAAATGGCAGGAATCTTTCATTTCACAGCATGGGCTTGGATATTATCAACAAGTTTACTTTAATTTTTATAAACTTTTAATTGTAAATGTTCTTCTGGGCAACTTAGTGGATTCTGGCTTCTATAACCCAAGTTTCTGGCATTTAGATTGGGTAGAACCAGATGGTTTATCTCTAGTTAGACGTGATGTTTGCATATCCTTCATTCAGGCAGTTGAGAACCTGCTACACCAGAATCACGTAGGGATCTAGTTAATCATTCAGATTTCACGCTTCACTCCAAATCTTCTGCATTGGAATCTTTGTGGGTGGGACCAAGATGCTTTTTTGGCGGTGGGGGTCACGGAACCCAAGGGCATTTAACCACTGAGTGTCCTTTCTATATTTTATTTTCAGAGAGGGTCTTGCTAAGTTGCCGAGGGCCTCATTAAGTTGCTGAAGCTAGCTTTGAACTTGTGATCCTCCTGCCTCAGCCTCCTAAACTGCTGGGATTATAGGCATGTGCCACTGCACCCAGCCTAAGACACTCTTTAAGATATATCTTAGAGGATGCGACTCAGTGGTGAAATGCCCTTGGGTTCAATCCCTAGTACCAAAACAAACAAACAAATAAACAAAAAGATATGCCCCAGAACATTCTGAAGTGCAGTCAGAATTAGGAACTGTTAGTTATAATATATGGTCAAATGGCCCTGGAATGGAAGGAAAAGGAAAAGATATCTATTGCTAATATTTTCATAGAAAAACCTAAGAATATCCAAAAGTCTAATTTATCAAAAATCATATTTCAAAGCATACACCATAAAAATGCAATTAATTCTCTTTGCTAAATCAAGGGAACCGAACATGCAACTGGTCTTTGAGCCAAATATCCCTCTTCCCTGTTAGGCCGGCTGGGGGTGTGGCTTCAGCTAGCCCACACTTCACAGCATCATGGCCCCTGGCTGGGGCGTAGCTTCAGCCAAGACACTGAGGCCATGCCTGCTGGCTAAGGGGCAGGGAAAAAGGGCAACTTGCCCACGAAAAGAACAGCCAATTGGGATGCTGGCGGACAAGCTCCAAAGGATTGATGGACCCACCAGCCAGTCTCTGAAGGACCAACCCCATCATGAACTTCCAGTTAGCCGGCAAAACCAGCTGCCAGGCCGCCACTTCCCATGCCCGCCCTCATCATGGCGGTGCAGGTGAAATTGGCCCAAGAGCAACAAATCCCAATTAACATCTCCGCCTGAATTTACACCAGTATCATTATCCTTTTTTCTGATTTTACATTCCCACAGTCAAATTTCCTACACATTGAAGACAAAGGTTAAAAGAAAAGAAAAGAAAAAGACACTCCTTAAATTTCACACCTACCTTCTGAGAAAAGCAATCTGTGTTGCTCATGGTGTCCACTTCAATTGTACCTATTTGAAAAATGAATAACAAGCTCTGGGCTTCTCCAGGGATGCTCCTCTCCTATCCACTTGGTCTGAAACCCACAATTCCTTATAGCATAATGGAGATGACACAGACAATGGAACTTTCCGGATGTCCTGAAAGCTCCGTTCACAAGGCTGCCTCTCTAAGGTCATATACTTCAGTCCCCTGATGAGTTCCTTGGTAGAAGAGGAGAGAAAGAGGAGCTAGAGAAGGAAGGGGGAAACACTGGCGTTCTTCTGGGGTTTTGGTTTTTTTTTTTTTGCTCCAGTTCTGATTCCTTGCAATAATCACTCTCCCTTTCCCTGTGAGGGTCTTCTCTTGAAACCCTTCCTGGAACACATCAAAGTCCCTATAGAGGAAAAGAAAAATTGAAGCAGAATTACATATTAACACAGAGAATGGGGAGGACTCACTTTCCCAAACAACAACCCTGAAAGCTGCACTCTTCCCCCTCCTCTTCTTCCCTGAGCAGTTTTAACTCTGGTAGATGTTGGGCCCAGCCCTGGGGCCAGTAACCAGGCACCAGCGTCTGTTACTAAGGGAAGGAGGGGCCTCTGCTGTGCCTAAATACAAGACTGGGCTTGATTTCAGCTCCTCCTTGTGCTGATGGCCCTTGCTGGAAGCTCAGCTGGGTAGCAGGAAGTTTTGTGGGTTTTTTTTGTTGTTGTTGGTGTTTTGTTTTTTAAAGAGAGAGGGATAGTGAGAGAGAGACAGATAGAGAGAATCAACTTTATTTAGTTTTTCATGTGGCCTTCAATACTCTGAGACTTCCTTGTGTATGTGGTGCTGGGGTTTGAACTCCTGTACTTTCACATGCAAAGCAAGCCCCGAAACTGCTGAGCCACCACTCCAGCCCAGGAGAAAGTACTGATGACAGGAGGGACCCTGGGAAGGTATTTAGCAACAGCTCAGGAATGCAGAGGTGAGTGGCAGAAAGAAACAGTGCTTCAGAGAGGTCTAAAAGCACATGGCACAATGCTTCCATTCTTGGGATCTACAGCTGGACAGAATTGGCTCAGATCCTGCTCTTTCCAATAATTAGCTTCCCCAAAATTAGAGTTGTGTGGTTTGAGCAAATTGCTTCATCTCTTCAAGTGAACTTTCCATCTGTAATAAGGCAATAATGTGAGTAAATCCCTCATCAGGTTGGTTTGGAGGTTTAATGAAATAATGCACATGTCACAATTTGCCCACAGTTAAGAGAATGCCCAATTCAACTCAGTTTGGCTAGAACTTTCCCAGCTTCAACGCTGTAGGTCCTGTATCCTGAGAACCTTTTTGGTCCTGGGACAGTTTGGTCACTTGATACAAAAGGCCTTCTATAAATGCTGCAGCTAACATACCAATAGTGTCATATACAAAAGCACACATATACACAAGTGCCAAGATTCGCTGCTGCCCCAATATTCAAAGCACTTGTCACACGACTATTTTCATAGCTGTCTCAAAATCAAACTGAACTTACTGAGCTTTTTGGATGCCCTCCTTGCACATCTGTCTTTGCTTTTGTGTTTTCAGTTTCCCCCCAAATTTCCCATTTTACGGAAACCAAAGCTGAGAGGTGTACGACCTTCTCCAGTTGGCACAACTCACAAGCAGTGCTGATTCAATCTGAACCCTGTCCTGATGACTCTATATCCAGTGTTCTTTCTGTGAGGGACCCGCCCAGAACACAAACGTTTCTGACTTCCTTTGGAGAGCACTGCATAGCACCAAGTACTTCCGTTTCTGCTTTTTCTCACTTGTACCCTCAAAGTTGGGCTGTCTACACTTCCAGAATAACCTGAGCTTCCTCATTTCTTATAGTGTTCCTGTTTTCTACCACAAAGTGTATGCATTCAGTTCTCCGTATCTGTGGGTTCCACATCTGGGGGTTCAATCACTTGTGGACTGAAAGTGTGCAAGAAAAAAATGTGTCTACATTGAATGGGTACAGTCTTTCTTCTTGTCATTATTTCCTAAACAATACAATTATGTACATAGCACTTATATTATACTAGGTATTTTAAGTAATGGATAGATGATTTAAAGTATACAGGAGAATGTAAGTTAAAGGCAAATGCTACACCATTTTGTTTAAGGAACTCGAATATCCAAGATTTTGGTATTGGCAGGGATCCTGCAACGAATCCCCTGTGGATATTGAAAGACAACTGAATATGGGTTTTAAATAGTATTTGGAATAATGAGGCAGTGGAAGGGTTTGAGACTTTGGCTTTGACAGAAATGGTTTATAATCAGGCCTCCTGTACTGCATGTGAAATCATGTGTCCAAGGAAGTGAAGAATTAGGGCATGGTCCAGTATTCATGAGACCTATGACATTGTGTGTGGCCAGTAGATGTGTTTCCATCTGAAATTTAGTATGTTTGAAAAACTAGCTGTGTTCAAAAACATCAAACCAATATGATATAATAATAGTAATAACAGCATCAATTTATTATAATAGCTTCTATTTATCAAACATATATGATCTTCTGGGAATGGTGTTAAGTACTTAATGAACAACATCTTTTTGGATCTTTCAACTACCTAGAAAATAAATGCTTTCATCCTGTTTGTGTGGTTAAGAAAGAGACACTAACTAACCTGCCCACAGTCACTAATCCAGGTCAGCAGTAAAGTGGGGACTTGAGCTTGATTACGCAAACTGTTCCACAACTCTAACCAAAAAACCTACCTGTAGTCTGAGGAAAGATGAAAAATAATAAAATACTTACGAAAGAGAATAGAGCAACATTCCCTGCAGGCCTCCTCACCTACACCAGAATTGTCTGTCGTCTGACTTATCCTTCTTTTCAATAATTTCCAGGATCCTCAATCCTCTCAGTTCCAAGTGCCTAAGTTTGCCAGATAAAACCATAGATTGCCCAGTGAGATCAGAATTTCAAGTAATAGTTCTCCAAAAAGAATACATTTTTCGGGTGAGTGTGCCTCATTCAATATTTGGTACATATATCAAAAAGTTATCTATTGTTTACCTGAAATTGAAATTCAACCAAGTGCCCTATATTTTTATTTGCTTAGACTGCAAACCTAGGGAGGAGAGTTCAGTCAGGTCCCAGTTGTTCCTGTCTCCACGGTATTAACAGTTTAGGGTCTCAATCTGTTGCCAGGTAATTTTCATACATCCCTCATTCAGAGCCAAGTGTTCCTGGCAGACCTTTTCTGAGACTTGAAATCACCACTTAACTAGAGCAAGTTTCTTAGTTCACTGGAGCTTCTATAAAAGTACCATAGACCAGGTGGCTTATAAACAACAGAAATTTACTTCTTACTGTCCTGTTGGCTTGAAGTCTGGGATTTTGGTGTCAGCATGGTGGCAGCAGGAAGAGGGGGTGTTTTATGAGGACCCCCTTTCCAGGTTGCAGTCTGTCAACTTCTCATATCATCATCTTCTTCCTCTTCTTCTCATGGCAGAATGAGGCAAGAGAACACTCTAGGGTCCCTTTTATATGAACACTAATCTTATTCATGCAAGCTTCACTTTCATAGGCTATTCACCTTCCCAATTCCCTCAGTTCCTAATACCATTACATTGGGGGTAGGACTACAACATGTGAAATTGAGAGGAACACTTTGGGATAATGGTGGTGGTGGTAGTGGTGGTTGTGGTGGCAATGGTGATAAACCAGGGGATCTATCTAACTCCTCCATAACAACAGAAAGAGGAGCTAAAGGAGGAGATATGGACTGAGAACACTCAGTCCATTGCAGCACCTGTGGAAAGGCACAGGGGAGGCTACAAGTGGATTTTTTTTTCAGTCCATCAAAAGTTCATCAAGAGCCAAAACCTGATGCTATGGAAAAATGCTGGATCCCCACCATTGACAAAAAAGCCAGAGGCAGGAGAACTAAAGGATTCACAGAGGTGCCCCTAGATGGCACCATTAAACAAAAATCCCAGTGGAGCAATTTAGCTTTTCAAAGCAAAGTCCACCCAGGGAGTAATGGTCACAATACATTAGTCTAAGGATAACAAATGAAGCTTTTCCTGGGTGGGGAACCCATCATATTACAGTTGAACAAAGTGCATAAAACCAGACATGATGGCCTGAAACTTAAGAATTTAGAGACAGACACTTTTCTGTGTTCTCCTATCTCCTTTAGCTCCTCTTTCTGTTGTTCTGGAGGAGTTAGACAGATCCCCTGGTTTATCTCCATTGCCACTACCACCACCACCACTACCACCACCACCATCGTCCCAAAGTTTACTTCTCTATCCACCTGCCTGCATATTTTTAGAATATAAGGTGGTAGAAGTAATTATACCATTGAATGTTTTTGAAGCTCTACTGATGCAGGGTTTTTGAGATGAGAATGGATTCTCTGCTCCCGCTGGTGCCTGGAGTCTGGGCCACTACAGATTCCAGCAGCCAAAACAGCCCGCTTCTAGTGTTTGCAGCTATTCCCAGGTAAAACTGAGAATTTGGGCTGGCTGCAGCTTTCTGAGGCCGAAATAGTGTTAGCAGCTCCCCAGCTAAAAGCTGGGTGTTGCAGCTCTTGGTGTGTTTCCACACCAATTCCCCAGGAATTCGGCACCAATCTTCTGGGTTCTTGTCTCACGAATTTGAAGAATAAAATCCACGGATAACCATGGAAGGAGGAGTTAAAAAGGAGCAGGATTTATTTAAGGAAGGAGAGCAGAGACTTCGAAAGGCGGAGACATACTTGGAAACAGGACACCATCTAATGGAGGTCAGGCCAGGGGTCATATTGAGTTGGGGTATGAACATAATTAACATTCACGCAAAGCAGGCATTGAGAAATGCATCAACACCATTGGTTGAAATCTATGCAAAATAGGCATTGAAACTAATTATCAAAGTCATTGGTCAAAATCTATGTAAAACATGTAACAATTCTTTCCAAGTTTCCATCTGTGTCCATCCCCATTTCTTAGTTTTCCCACCTCAGGGACAAAGGAGTTGCTCCCACAGGTGAGCCTCCTGCTCATTGGCATATGAAGGCCCTGAATGTGCCCTGTCAATCACTCTCTACCTGCTAGCTCTTAGATGGGGCCCTTTGTCCTGACTACCTAGGCATTTTGCTATCTCTCCTAAAACTGTCTCACTACCATGTGCCCAATAGGTGCTAAGTTCTTTATAACCACTATTGTTAGCAATCCTCACTAGAACCCTGTGACCTCTCTTCTTCTAATGGGTATTCTCCAGGTGGACATAGACACAGGCCACAGAATACAGGTCCTTGATGGAAAAAGCCTGAAAACTGTTCAGTAGTAGCAACTAGTGCCTGGATTTTATGGATGAAACCATTGCTCAGAGTTCACTCCTCCCAGGTCACACAGTAAGAAAATTGTGGGGCCAGAGCCCAGGAGGACTGGACCTCAGCCCATGGTCTTTACTCCTATGCTCAATGGCAGTGCTTCTCAAGGTAGGATGACTTTCTGCCACCTGTTACCCAACCTGGAACCCCATGACATTGGCACTGTTTGGGGTCACTTTTGTTTGTCACAGCGGGAGGGGGTCTGTTACTGGTATCTTTTGTTTAGAGGTTGGGATGCTGCTAAACATCCCACAGTGCTCAGGTCAGAAACAGAATTTGGGTGTCCAGAAACATAATTTCCCCACCCATAATGGTAACAGCACTGTTCCTGAGAAATCCTGGCCTTAGGTCTGCATCCGGGGCCAGGAAACATGGGTTCCTGCTCCGACTTGGATCCTTGAGAACTGCGGGACTTGGGTTTATTCACCTTTTCTCTCTGCCTTTCAACTTTTCATCTGTAAAATGGAGATAATAATCCAAATGCACGTCTAAGGTTCTTACTCGTCGTTGGCGTCTGCCTCTGAGGAGTAGAGGTTAAAACCTTCTCTTCCCCACCTCATCACGCGTGTGCGTTTGGAGCTCTGGACGCGCTTCCAGGGAAGGTTCTGGATATCTAGGAAGGGAAAGCCTCAATTCTTTCAAAAAGCCATTCTCAGCTGCCAGTCCATTGGCTGGAGGTGACTGGTAAACTTTCCTCCAAGCCGCGAGCGTAGGAAAGTACTCTAAGTCTCAGCGTCCTCACCCGTAAACCTGAGGTCCTCAGGGCGGCCCCACACAGCGCGCGCTTCCACAGCCTGCTGCACCGGGGCACGGCGCGGGCGGAGAAGCCGAGCCGAGCGGGGCCGAGCGGGGCCGAGCGGGGCCGAGCGGGGCCGAGCGGGGCCGAGCGGGGCCGAGCGGAGCCGAGCAGGGACGAGCGGAGCCGAGCTGAACCGAGCGAAGCCCAGAGGAGCGGAGCCGAGCAGAGTGGAGCAGAGGGGCGGGGCCGCGTCCGAGGGGGCGGGGTCGCGACCGAGAGGGCGGAGCCGCGGCCGGGGGGCAGTGGAAACTGGCGGCGGCTGGGAGGGCGGTGTATTCCTTCCTGGTCCTCGCACCTCCCTCTGCTCCACCCGCAGACGCGGCGGGGGAAGCGCGCGGCGCCAGCGCCAGGTGAGAGCTTGAGGCTTGGAGTAGGGTCCCGGGGTCCGGCTGGCTAGACCCTGCTGGCCAGGCTGGGGGAGTGGAGGAGCGCGGGGTGCCACGCCTGTGGCGTTTGGTCTTGGCGTTAGTTACTAGGGTGTCCTGTTGCCTCCCAGTGACTGGGACACGACTGGGGACCTAAACAGATGGGAGGAGACTGGATCCATCCTTCCCGCCGTCCCCACAATCCGCGCTCCCCTCCACTCCTGCCACTATAGTTGTTAAAAGGCCTGTCGTTCTCACCCCGCGCGCAACACCCTGCCCTTCTTGGGAAACCTGATTGGGAAGGTGTGGAGTCTTCCCTCGACATCTAAACTTCCTCCCTAGGGTTAATGAAAATAGGTGGCCTCCTCCCCACTGTTTCCTATTCTCCACTGAGGATCCCCTTCCCCGTCACTGCAGAGAGGGGAG
>PVKS010002086.1:17643-124942 GCA_004027875.1 Aplodontia rufa
CCCCCCCCCCCAACTGGAATGTTCAGGGTAGCCGTTTGCTCCGGGGGAGGCCCGGGGGTGGGAGAGCCTGGGCCTTATTTGGAGCCTTGGAAAGGAACGAGGTGATTGGCTGGTGTTGGCTTGGCTCAGCCCCCAAGGCTCGGAGAAGGGGGTCATCTTGGATGCCGGTTGACGCCTTCCCCTCCCTGGAGAGACTGCTCAGTGCCTGTGGATTCTCTTCTGAGGATGAGGCAGTGACTAAGGTTAGGTAGATGTGTTTGAGGGCTGTGGCCCTTGGCTGTCTCTCATCACCTTGGGACTCCTCAAACCGGTCTGGGTAGCGCTTGGGTTTCCCAGGCCAAAGGAGACCTGTAAGGGGACCTGGTCTTGCTTCTTCCGGCTTCAGAGATGAGATTAGAGGAACTGAGAGCTGGGAACATCCCAGTTTATGCCATGCCAGCCGTAGCTTTAAAGACAGAATATGTGGGTGGAGGAGTCAGTCTTTCCCTGTCCAAAGGGGAGAGGAGATATGTAGTTGGAGCGGTTAACTTGTGCTTTGAGTTGCATACTAGAACCTGTAAATATTAGTAGGCACCTCCCCCAACATAATTAGCTTGTAGGGTAGTCAGTATCGGTAAATGAATGTGGTGATCTCTCAGTTAATTTTGGACACTGTGACAAAATCTATTAGGTATTTGTACCAGAAGTCAGGAGGTCAGTTCTAAGGCAGAAATAGAAATATCTCTGTCCAGCCAGACAGTTGTTGTTCTGGGAAATACAAGAAAATTTTTTCTTATTTTAAAAATCAGGTTAAAAACATATCTAATGAAATTCCTTTAATAAGAGCAATGTGAGATTGGGACAGTCCCAGGAGTTTCAGGGAGTTTGATCACAGAGTGTAATTGTGGCAATGTCTGTCCCTGAGGCTTGGCTCTTGTTACTTAGTGGGAAGAGACTTACCCACGAATAGTGATTTACAGCATAGTGTCATTGGGAGCCAAGTAATGAAAGAAGAGAAATCAGCCAAGGCCACTGTTGTATAAGAAAGATGTTCGGGTGTGTGGGGAGGATGAAGCAGTGAGATTTGAAATAGTGTATTCAGCTGTCTTGCTTTTTGTATATTATTTTCAGCATTTGCCAGGCTAAAAAATAAACATATGCTCTCAGAATACTGGTAATATTTTGTTAGATGTTCTACATCTTTTACTATGCATAATATACATAAAATCCATATGCATATGTAATAATGAAGTAATTTATAATTTCTTAAACTATGACATAATCCCATTATTTTAATGACTGAATTTATTATTTAACCCATTTCTTGCTATTGAAGTTAGCTTCTTTCCTTTTTTTCTGTGAATGATTATATACTGTAATCTGTGATGTACATTCTTTTGATACATTTTATTCCTTACGAGTCTTATAAAATAGATTGCTGGATTGAAGTATGTGAAATTTGGAATTTTGATAAATGTTGCCAATTATCTTCCATTTGCATGCCTGCCATCAACATGTAGGAATGGTAGAAACTCTTGTTGAACCAGTTGGATGAAGACCAGTAATGTTTTAAGAAACTTTTTGTTTTCTCCAGAGACTGCAAGAAGCTGGGCAATATGAGAGATTGGACTGCGCACTACACAGGAGAACTTCTTGGCAGGAGAATTAATCCCCAAAGAGATTGAAAAATGAGTTTCAGGATGGACAAAGAGGACCCCCCAAGTACCTTAAAAGACTTGCAGGAGCTGCAGAAGAAGCTGTCGTTGTTGATAGATTCCTTTCATAATAACTCAAAGGTCAGTTTCCAATGACTATGTGTAATGGAAAATGCCAAATTAAGGCTCGTGTAAACTACGTAGTTATTTCTTTCTTAAGTAAAAGAAATTTGGAGGTAAGTCAGGGATCCTTGTATTTCACCACCCTGCCATATCTAAGTTGTGGCCTTCAAATTCATTTTCTAGTGTGGCTGCAAGATCATGAGCCATCATATCCATATTCCAGACAATAGGATAGAGATAGGGGAGAAAGATTTGCAACCATCTTAAATTTAAGGAGCCTTCCAAGAAGTCACACACCCTTCCAGTTATATATCATAGGCCAAAATTTGGTTGGATGACCACCCTTAGTGGTAAGTGCAATTCTTTAGCTAGGTTGCAATTCTCAGTCTGTGCCACAGATACCATCCTTTCCTGGGTTTTGTTGTTAATACTTGTTTAACTGTTACCCTGAAAATGATAGGCCAAAGCTTATTCTAAGATCTGAGTCCAAGTTCCACTAGAAATCTAGCAGCCAATAGAAGTTAATTTGAGCCACATATATGTAATAAAATTTTCTAGTAGCCACATTTAATAAGCAAAAGGGAGGTGAATTAATTTTAAGAATGTTTTAATGTTATATATCCAAAATGATATCATTTTAACATGGAATCATAAAATTATTAATGAAAGAATTTCTTGAGATATTTGACTTTTTTTGTATTAACCCTTTGAAATTCAGTTTGTATTTTACACTTACAGGACATTTAAATGAGCTGCTTTTCAAGTATTCAGTAGCTTCTTGATGGTAATGGGACTTGAGGTGGTATCTGTTTTCTTGCATATTTATCTTTATTGCTTTCTTCTATATGCATTCCAGCATTTTATCAAGGAAAGAAAAACAGCTTTCAGAAATAATGCTATTAATATTTTGTTATACGTCTTTCTAGACTTTTCTACGTACTCTGCCCATAAAAATACACATGCGTACGTCGCTGTATGAACATGACCTGATTTGTGATCTGTTTTTCTATGGGAGAGCACAGTTCCACTAATGTCTACTTGAGCTGTCACAGAGGTCCTTTCTGGACTTACTCCAGAGTACATCTGGCACTCTTTGTGGCTCTGCCAAGCTATTTTCTGAATTGGTCAAACAGCTTTCTAGTCAGTTGGCTGAGAATCTTGTTATTAGAGGTCAACCCAGTAAGAAAGATCCTCTCGCCCCTTCCACGTTTTCTGTTGTTTCTTATCCTTTACAGTAGCTATGTTCAATAAAGCGACCACAAAGGTGGGATCAGCAAATGCTGAACCAACTGGTCCTAGGGGAAATGTAGAATTCAGTTCCTTCTCTCCTCTAGTCACAACCTTTCATCAACTGATCATTATGTAACCTTGTTTCATGTGTATTTTTGTTTGAAAGCACTAATATGTGTTGTTGATCATTAACATTGAACTCAAGGCCAACAACACTAGCTCATGTCTTGATCAAGCACATGCATGTTCTGACACTTGCATTTTTCTCCATAAGGTACATGCTTGCATTTAGGGACACTAGGCAACTCTATAGTACAACACTTGTGGCCATTTTAGATAGTGGAATCACCAACTAAACACCCACAAAAATATGAAATTATGGCACTAAACATGATGCTGTGGTTTGGATCTTGAGTGTCCCACAGAAGCTAAGTATTAAAGCCTTGATCCCCAGGGTGGCACTATTGGGAGGTGATGGACCCTTTTAGAGGTGGGGCCTCGCAGGAGGTCTTTGGTCATTGGGAAGTGAGCCCATTTAGAGGATTGTTGGACCCCAGGTCCCTGCTGGTCTCTTGGCTCCTGCTTTTGCTCCACTCTGTGTCTGTCCCAGCCACAGACCCATAAGCAACAGAGCCAGCTGCTCATGAACTGGAGCCTCCAAAACTGTGTGCCAAAATAAACCTTTTCTAAGTTGCTTATGTCTAGTTTTTGTTGCAGTAGCAGAAAGCGGACTAACATACCCGCCAAGGACACATGTTTAAAGAGCTGGAACAAGAAGGCAGAGTTTCTCCTTGTTTTCTTCATTCAGCTGGGAATGTGCTTGTCAGGAGACTGAGCTTTTCACTGCTGTGCATATGTCCTCTAGGCCTCAAAAGCCCTAAGTGTTGCTTGTGAGGTTTCAAATAAATGTCAGTAAGTAGGCAAATTCTCAGATGTGGAATGCACAAATGATGGGACGGACTGTGTGCTCCTCAGCATTGCTTGAGCACTTATATGTGCCACCCACAGTGCTAGGCATTTGGCCTGCCTTGCCTGAGTTAATATTTACATCTGCCATCCCAGGTGTGCACTGCAATGCAGACGGACTCCCTTGTCATTTCTTCACATCGTCCTTTCAGTTCCTCCGCTGTGTCCCCTGGAATAGGGCTAGGTAACTACTAGAGCAGACCTTTCCCAGAGCATGGGAAGAAATTGTCAGTCAACATCCTGATGTTTGCAGATAGTCCTATCATAGAGTAATTTCTTTAAAATTTTAAAAATCGTGTTGTGTTAACAGCTCTATAAAGCGGTTTTGGACGGAAAAACGTGGGCAAATCACCTGTAAACCCAGTGGTGGTGATTATTGGTCATTATGACTCTTCAGCATGTAAATTTTGCATAATAGTGGTTGTGTCGCAGCAGATGTATTTATGGGTTTTTGGTTTTGCCTGATGTATCTTGCAGCTTTTCTGTATTGCAGTGTGGGACTTCAGAACAGTGGCTCCCTAGGACTCCATCGGCAAGGACAGCAGATTGACATACCATAATTGACATAGCTATCTCCTTGTCTCTGGAGATAAAAAATCCAGATGAATTTTTTCCCCCAAATAATCTGTCCCCTTTCCTCATATGTTAAGGCCTTGGAACCCCAGATAAGAATAGACGGGCATCAAACGGAGTGTGTGTCATCTTTTCTGGGAAGCCTCCAGGATGCCAATCAGATTTTAAATGTTCTACTTTTAGACAGAGGGACAGGAACCTGCTCAAGGGGTGGGACCTTCCAGGCCTTTGGGAAATGTAAGGCTACCTTAGAAACCAACAGCAGGGGGTGAAGCAGGGTTAGGAACCAGGGTCAGGCAGGTCACTGGGTCAGAGGTCACTGGCAACGTGTCCTTTCTTGGTCTGTCTAGATTCTCATTTTCACTTTTCCACATGTACCTGCTTCATTTTCCTCCACAGCCTGGTTTCTTGGCCTTTTCATTCACCTGGGTGAACCTGGTTGTCGAGGCTCGCACCGTTGACTCCCCATCCCTCCATCAGCACCCAAATGAAGAGCCATTCCCTTATGGATCTGATCTGGGAGTCTTAGTGCTTGATTCCTGGGATTCCTGGGAGCAAGAATCTGGTTGGCCCAGTCACCTGTGGCCATGGTGGTGGCTGCTGGACTGGGGACTTCCATTACATTAATATGAACTTGGCTTCAGAGGTCTGCTCCTTCCTTAGGAGAAGGCTGTTCTCAGGGGGAGAGGGAGCAAGATGGCTTGTGAGTTAGGTAGATAGCCAACAGTGGCTTCTCTCTTTGTGGATTTTCTATGCCAAAGCAGTTTTCTCCTTCTTGGCCTTCCCTGTTTTTGAAGAGACATCCCTGTGTACCTGTGCGATAACTCTGAATCCCATGCTAGCGGCACCCAGGAACTGTAATGTGGGAGTGGCTGTCACATAGCACCTTTTACTTGTGATCACTGGTGGTTTTGCATGATCCTGGCCCCTCATGCTCCTCCTTTCTGGCAGCAAGAGATTGAGTCATGGATGGGGTTTCACCTTCTAACACCAGATGATTTGCCTGGCTTCTGAATAGTCTGGGATGGAGTCTTTGCATACTCAGATCCTGACCAGGTGGCCTCTGCTTTGGAACCTCCCATGCCAGCATGTATATTTACAAACAAATCACCTTTCTCTGACCTTGGACAGGTCACTTCAGCTCATTTCTATCTCCTGTTTCCTAGAATAAGCAATACCAAGCCCATGGTCTCATGAGGATCATCTGTGAGGCCATTTCAGCAGGCTTCCTCAGGAGCCTGGCACATGATGGTGCCATTTTCTCCCAGCCTGACACTTCTGGGTGGCCCAGTGCAGCACCGTACCTGTAAAGTGTAGGTGGGAAACGCAAGTGCCTCCAGGATGGGGATGGGACCTTACGAGCACGTACTGCGTGACAAGCTCCCCCACTTTCACCTCCCATTGTGACCCCTTTGTTGCCATGAGAAGCATATTTAATTGCGAAGTTCTAAGCCCCTGGATTTGATAATGTTAGGTTGTTCCTCATTACCTACCCATAGAACTTTATGGAGAAATACATGAGGAAATACATGGAAAGCAATCAGAACAGTGCCTGGCACCTGCGTGTCTGATGTGATATTCTTACTATTGGGTGTGGCTGAACGGTGCCTTCTCCTTCCATGACAGATGGGCCTTAGCAGTCCCGTTCCTCCGGGAGAAGACAGTTGCTGGGTTACACTGGCTGACTCTGAGAATGGTCTCTGCATATCTGAATGACTTGGGTTTTTCTTTCTTTTTTTTGATTATAGAGCCCAGATTCAGAAGAGGCTACAACAAAAGTGGTTTCCCTAAGTCCCTAAGGGCAGCAGGACAGTCTTGCTTTTCTCCTCTTGGTTCCCATGCCAAACTGTCCCTAAGGCCTGCTGAATTTTCATTCCACCATCAGGAAACATCTCCCTCTCCTACCCGCTCAGCCATCAGTCCAGATTTGGACATTGGTATATGTTACCTGATTTCCTGCAAATTCTCCCGGATTGTCCCTTGGACATAAGTGCCAGGTTTATCTTCCTTGATTTGCTCTTTCAATTATGTCACAGTTTTGCTCAAATACTCCCAGTTTGTGCCATCTTGCCCCCAAAGATATACTTTATATATCTTTAAAGATAAAGATATACTTTATCTTTATCTATACAATGTCCAATGGAAATATTATGTGAGCCACATAGATAATTTTAAATATTTTAATAGAAAATTAATTTTAAGTAACCCTACACATCCAAAACATTATAGTTTCAGCATGTAATTAATATGGAAGATCCTTAATAAAGTATCCTACATTTTAATTTATGTTCTTTAGGCTTAGAGCAGGTTTCCACTGAAAATACTTATCTCTATTCTGTATTCATGAAATTTCCAGTTTAAAAACTAGATTTGCCTGACTAACCTCTTTGAAATATGATTAAAAACTTTTCTAATAACTGAATCAAGTATCAGTTTTTAAATCTAAATTAGGCTGGGCTTACTGGCCACACCTATAGTGGCAGCTACTCTTCAATGACAAGTTCAAGGACAGCCTGGGCAGCTTAGCAAGACCCTGTCTCAAATCAAAACAGCAAAAATTACAAAGGGCTGGGGATGAAGCTCTGTGATAAAACACCCCTGGGTTCAATCCCCAGTAACAAGAAATCAAAATTAGTGGATCAATCAAGGCAGTGAACATCCAGGCCATTGATCATAGTAGCCGCATTTTAAGTGTTCTGTGGTCAAAGGTGTTGGCAGTGCTAGACAGTGTGGGTGTGGACCCTTCAGCCTGCCATCTGGGTGCCCCAGCTTCATCTGCTCCTCTGGCCACATAGGTGTCCCTTGCTGGCAGGGCCCGCTCACTGCATGCACTGCTGCTCCTATACCTGAGCACCCATCCGCCCCACCCCACTGTGCTCAGTGGGGTTCTTTTGAGTGTAAGGATGTGGGAGAACAGGTCAACGTGACAGATGAGGCAGGGGGCATTTGCTAAGGATACACAAGAACTTAGATGGTTGGCAACCCCAGCCTGCCCTCCCAGGGCCCTGCCTCCTCCCTCTTACCTTGCTCTCACCTTCAGTGCTCCAACTTAGGAGGATCATACTGTGCTGCAATAACGGGGTGTCTGCCTGGGCAGCCCCAGCTCAGGGGTGAAACCTCGTACAGTCACCTCTAGCTAGAGAAGCTGCATAGCAAGGTCTTTAGTGACTTTGATTGCATTGGAGTAGCAGGAGGCTGTGTGCCAGTGGGCATTTTGCCATTGTGTGGCCTTCCAGGAAGTAGAATTTGTCATGCCTTGAGAGACGTCTCCTCGGGAGACATTGCCAAACCCACAAGACAGATGGCAGTGGTTTTGTGGAATGGCCTTTTCTATGAAAGCAGGATGAGCCCAACGCTTTGGTTGCCATCAGCATGAACTGTAATAACCTTCTGTTTCCTGTTGCCCCCAAATCCTCACCGTTTGGATCACCTAGGCCAACACCTGTCTAGGAGGCACTTGTGTTTTGGGGTCCACTGTGAATGAACTACATTCTCTGTCAGTCCACTCCTAAGTCCCACCACTGGGAGGAGGTGACTGTCTTGACGTGAGGATGAGCCCTCAGAGTTGTGGGGATGCGTTCCACCAGGGCTTCAGTCAGGCACTGCGCCCCAGCTCTTTGTCTTTTGCCTGCAGGTGGCCGCCTTCATGAAGTCTCCGGTGGGTCAGTACTTGGACAGGCATCCCTTTCTGGCCCTCACCATGCTGGTGTTCGTTGCTGTGTCTGCCATCCCCGTTGGATTCTTCCTGTTCCTCGTGGTGTTTACCTCCTTGGCTGCCCTCGTGGGAGTCATCTTACTGGAAGGTATCCTGCTGGGCTGTGGAACAGGACTCAGTGGGGAGGACAGTGGTGACTGCGCATCTACCATTCTTGCCAAAGGTTCCAGTGGGACAGCTTGTCAGAGTAGTTAGACATGCACTCCAGAGTCTGCGTTAGCAGCCCACATCCCCCAGCGTGATTTTGAACAAGTTGTTTATCCTCCCTGAGCCTCAAATTCAATAGGTAACAAAAATAAGTACAGAGACCTGAGCGTAATAGAATTTGTGAGCAGTGGGGATTGGAGGCAGCCACAGTACCAGCCATTTGTGGCTTGCACTGAGCCCACTTGGGTGGTGAGAGAAACTCCATTTGACATGGTAACAGAAATATGGGTTTTGGGGGGCAATCTCAATGAACAAAATCTGAGTTGTCATTTTTTTAAACTTTTTTTTTTTTAAAGAAAAGGACAGAGAGAGAGAAAGAGAATCAATTTTATTTAGTTTTTCATGTGGCTTTCGTTGCTCTGACACTTCGTTGTGTATGTGGTGCTCAGGTTTGAACCTGTGTACTTGTGCATGCCAGGCAAGCGCTGTAACTGCTGAGCCACGAGCCCTGTGTCGTTTTGTTAAAAACGCTTGCCCAGGGTCTGACTGCTTTCAACTGTTTGAGATGAGTTTTCTCCTAACCATGTTCTCCTCCTAGGACTGGTCATTTCTGTGGGTGGTGTCTCACTGCTTTGTGTCCTCTGTGGCTTGGGCTTTGTATCACTCGCGATGTCGGGGACAATCATGGTGTCCTACATGGTGGTTTCCAGTCTCCTCAACTTCTGGTTTTCTCCCAGGTAAATATGTATCGATGGAACAATGTAGTCTTGGCTGTTTGGGGAATTTTCACAGATGATTCCCTAACCCCACTTGGTGTCTAGAGGCCAAATTGTAAGAGGCAGGTGTTTCTCATTAATTCCCTGTACACATCCGATGTTAAATCGGAATTTACGGTGAAGCTTCAAGTGAAAACTATTGCTGCCTTTGTTCATCACACAGAGATTTCATTTCACTTTCATGGCATTTCTATGAGGTAGTTATCGATTCCTTTAAAAGGATATTGATTTAGTTTACAAAAGTCAGAGAGTTCTTGGGGGAATGGGGATGGCAGGGAGGAAAACTATAACAGAAAAATGGCCCACTCTCCTGCTCAATGTGCATATTCTCCAGAGTGGTACAGGACCTGCATCCACTGTCCCCACAAACAGCCTTGACCCCCTCTGGTCTTCAGGGGGTGAGTTTCTCAACGTTTCTCAATGGCGGTATAGATTTTGTTTGTAATAGGCCTCCCTGGCCGCGATGGAGGAACGGTAGTCTATTTAAATGCGAGAGGGAAACCCAGCCGTGTTGAAATTGCTGGGAGACACCTGCTTGCCTATAACGTGCTGCCCTTCTTCAGGGTTTCAGAGGTGGTGATGCTTTTTACGCCTGTTTTGTAGTAAGTGTAGAGTGTAGCTCCTGCCTGTCGAGTGCCTGCTCTGTGACGGGGTCTCTGGTAGGCACCTGCCAGGCCTCTCAGCTCATGTAATCCTCACAACTCGCTGCATTCTGCGATAAGGGAAGTGAAGCCCCCAAAGAGCTTGTGTGTAGCAGAGAACAGTTATCTCTAAAGCTTTCTTATCCAAGACACAGAGGGACTCTAGGAAATTTCTGGAAAC
Source organism: Aplodontia rufa (assembly GCA_004027875.1). NCBI lineage: Eukaryota > Metazoa > Chordata > Mammalia > Rodentia > Aplodontiidae > Aplodontia > Aplodontia rufa. The sequence goes on from PVKS010002086.1 coordinate 27,630, forward strand.
GACTGGATAGTAAATATTTCAAGTTTTGTAAACCCTGCTGTCTGTCGTGATTATTAGACTCTGCTGCTGTAGCATGAAAGCACCTCAGACAATAAGCAAACAAGTGGGCGAGCTGTTTCAATAAAACTTTATTTACAATAACAGCCAGCTGCATTTGGTCCGCAGGCCATGGTTTGCTAACCCTTGCTGTAAAAGAACTAATAATCTGAGTTTTGTTCTGTACAGAAGAACCCTTGAACTTCTTATCAAAGTTATCATCAAAAGGTTTTCCTGTCATTCGTCGTTGGTATGTTGGAGTGGGTATGATTTAACATCCTTGGTGGTTCCGCAGGATTGCTTAATTGATATCCCTTGAGTCACAGTCAGCTTTTCTGAAATGCCTTTGATCACTATCAGGCTTAAAGGAAATAGAAGGAGAAATAGTGGCCTGTCTGGTTTATTGAGGGTGATGCATCTGAGCCAAACTCCCTCCCTTCCTGTGCACCCTGCTCTACTAGATGACGTTCTTAAAAATCACCACAGGAAGCAGCAAAACCTGAATGGCTGGTTACCAATGAAGAGATTGAAAGTATATCCCAGATTTGTGCATCATCTCCTATCCTTCCCTACTCTTCCCTTGAGGCCCTGGGGACCCATGGTTTTCGCTTGGGTAGAGATTCTTATGCTTTTTGTTCTCAGAATTCATTTTACCTTCTTAAAAATTACTGAGGCACTGGGCACAGTGGTATACACCTGTAATCGCAGTGACTCAAGAGGCTGAGACAGGAGGATCGTGAGCTCAAAGCCAGCCTGAGCAACTTAGCAAGACCCTGAGTGACTTAGTGAGATCCTGTCTTAAAATAAAATATAAAAAAGGGCTGGGGGTGTGGTTAAGCACCCTTAGGTTCAATCTCTGGTATATTGAGGCATCTAAAGAGCTTTTGTTTATGTGGGTTAATTATATCGATAGTTACTGTATTAGACATTACAACCGAAAATTTAAAACTATTCACTTAAAAGGAACAGTATTACCTATTGATATAAAAAATGGTGTGGTACAGCAGCTTTCCAGATGACTGTGGATGCTCTTCTGTGACGGTGCATAAGTGGTAGTTTCTCAAAGTTAGCTGAAGGTGAAGTTCCCTGTGAAGAATTCCACTGTTCACTTGTGAGAGAATGAGAGTAAAAAGGGCAATCATGTGTTATGTTTTTTTTTTTTTTGAGAGAGGGAATCAAATTTCATTTAGTTTTTATGTGGCTTTCACTGCTCTGACACTTTGTTGTGTATGTGGTGCTGGGGTTCAGACCAGCGTCCTTGTGCATGCCAGGCAAGCAGCGCAATCGCTGAGCCACTGCTCCAGCCCCTATGTTATGTAAGTTTGAAATTAGCTGTCACCTGAGAACCCCTGTATTAATGAAATCTTTAAAACTCAAGGAAAAAATAACTCCATTCTTAGATGATCCAAAGTATGAGTGTAAAAAGTGGCACAATCCAGTGCATTCCCTGACTTAATGGGATTTCAACCCTAAAACATAAAAGATTACACAACTGAAGTGTTGTTGTTGTTGTTGTTGTTGTTTTTTAAGAAAAAGAAAAAGGCCAGGCACAGTGGAGCATGCCTATAATCCCAGAAACTCCAGAGACTGAGCAAGGCAGGAGGATCACAAGTTCAAGGCCAGCTTTAGCAATTTAGCAAGACCCTGAACAACTTAGCAAGATCCAGTCTCAAAAAATTAAAAAAAGACTGGAAATGTTCAGTGATAGAACACCCTTGGGTTCAACCCTTAATATTAAAAGGCAAAAACCAAGCAAACAACCCCCTGTGGTGTTCTTCCTTATGCGAATCAGTTAAGCAATCTTTTGAGAGTTATACTGACTTGCCTATCTGTAAATACCTAGCCTCCAGGATGAGGGAAGACCATGCTGCTTAGTTATGGGGTCAGGGAGCCTAGGCAGCCTGTGTCTGTTTGTAGAGCTACCAGAATCCTTTTCCTCATATCACACTCATCAACGCAGCCGGAGCACGCCTGGCTCCTCACCCAAGAAAGGGAGTCTACCAGGCATGGATACTTCAACTGCCAAGTAACGAAAAAACAAAACGACAAACAAACAAAACCCGTAAGTGATACTAACATAAACAAGTGAGGTTTCATGTTTATGGCATAAAAGATGGAGATGGCCCAGGGCTGGTACAGCCACTCTGGTATCATCCACATACCATAGACCTTCTGCCTGTCTGTGTTGCCATCCTCAGCCTGTTGGTTTCCCACCTCATGGCCACAAAATAGCTGCTGTTGCTCTGGGTATACCAGCTGCTTTCAAGACAGAATGATGGGAGAAAGAGAGAAAAAATAGCTTCTCACCAATGGAGTCTGACATTGTATCGAGTAGGTGGACTCTTTCCCAGGACCTCTCTTCATTCTCCCCTAGCAGAAGTCTTTGGAATTTTGTCAGGTGGCAACTCCAAGCTGGGAGTGTTCAGCATCCTTATCTGTAGCATAAACTCAGAAGGAAAAGGGCATTGGGAATGTGTGTTGGTGAGCAGAACTCTGGTGCGTGACACCAACAATGGGTCACAGCAACGAAGGCTTTTTGACATTCAGAGATAACCCATAGATCCAGTGAAGTTAATATCCATCACACCACCTCCCCTCTCACTGCTCTCCGAAAACTGAAGTCACAGGGACTAACGCCTCTAACCTGCTTTCCATTGAAGGAAAAAAAACTAATCAGAATCAGATTTGTCTGAATCCCATATCTGCTGCTATTTAGCTGTGTAATTATGAACAAGCTACTTAACTTCTCTGATCTCAGTTTTCTTCTAATGGTAAAATAAAGTCATTGCTTGCCCTCACTAGGTTGTTGGCAGAGACACAGAAAATTGGGGAAAACATGATATCCAAATTGGAAGTGGGGAAAGGAGCCATAACCCTTGCCCTCACCCAGCCATTTTAACCTCCCATTCCCTCAGGTCCCTCATCTCTAAAATGAGTGTACCTCCGATCTGGTGTAGTTACAAGTAGCAGCTAAAATAAACCTCAGCTGGGTTCTCTAGAGGGCCTGCTGACCACCCTCATCCTGTCACCAACAGGCTGCTGACCCAGCAAAACCCCAGCGTCGACTGTCAGCTGGCCATGAAGTCCGCAGACTTCGAGGGGCTCTACCAGGAGTGACTGGAAGCACAGACTTTTCTCAAGCGTCTCGGGAAAGCGGTTGAGTCACACTCGCCCCTTGGGGTTATGGTTCGGGGAGGGACTGGGTATAAAGGCACTCCTCAGACGTAACCTTGGCCTCTCCACTTGCTGTGTATAAATTCCTGCCATGGAAAGTGTGGCCTCTTCCCACCCACACTCTCTGTGTGCAGGGTCCCGGGGAGCCCCAGGGCTTGTGTCCAAGGCCCCCCCATAATAGTGAATTGTTTTTGAGGTTTTTTTGTTTTTTGAAATGAGTGAAGCTGTTTATTTTTCACTCATTTGAAGTAAGAGGTGAGAAGAAAAAGGAAATTCAAAACAGAACCAGCTCTTCTGCTTTTATTTGTTTTTTATGAGAAACGACAGCGACGTTAGGGAATAGGGGCCGCTCAGAGTTGGAAGTGTGGCCAGGAGTGTTTTGGAAAGTCTAAAGGCATCCTTTCCGCTGTTACTGTTGAGTGCTGTTGTCCTTTTACATATTTGCACTTGATACTTTTGTATTGTTTTTAAAGAACTTGTCCTGTTCAGCCATTTCTTTAAACAAATGTGAAGGGACTGCAAAGTAAAAATAAAATATCCTGTGATTTCTATTTCAGTGGTTTATTTGTGGGGTTATTTGAAATATTTATTTGGGTGTGGTTTAAAATGATTCTGCCCCTCAACCCTCATATGCCAGATAGGTTGTATTGGTCAGCTCTCTGCTACTGTGACGAAACACCTGGGACATCAGCCTAATAAGACTCACAGTTTCAGAGGCTTCTGCCCCTGGTCCCGTGGCCCTGTTGATTTGGGCCTGTGGTGGCATAGGATGTGGCAGAGAATCACTGTTTGTCTCATGACAGCTGGAAAGCAAAAAGAGGAAGTGGCTGGGGCCCTCATGCCCTCTTCAAGGGATTCCCCATGACCTGACCTAACTTCTTCTACGTGTTATTTCCTAAAGATTTGACTGCCCACCAGTAGTGCCACAGGCTGGTGCTATAGTGACAAAGCCTTTAACAGGTGGACCTCTGGGGGACATTCTATAAAAACCATAGCACCTGCCTATTCCTTACTCAGCTGATTTCACGGAAGACACAGGCTAATGTGGGCTTTTTTTTTTTTTTTTTTTTTTTTTTGGTTGACAGTGATAGGCAACCAATACAAGTTGCTTTAAAAAAGGTCAGGGTAATGGGAAGAGAGATTCTCTGCTGTGCTAGGAACTCAGGTGACCTCACCCCTGCTTTTTGCAGAATGAGCTGCTTTTTTGAGGCAGGCCGGTCACATGTGGAGGTCCCAGCTACTGAGGTCAGCACTCTACCTGGCCAAGAAAGCTGTAATCGCAGAGTGCATGTAAATATTCTGAGAATGGGGTGGATCATGTGAGCAATCTTGAACCAATCACAGGTCAGAAGGATGGAGTGCCCTGCTCAGGCGGGGCTGGACAGTCCATGCAGGGGCCAGGGGAGGGGTGCAGAGAGATGGAAGAGGCTCCCAAAGGAAGGCCAGAAGAAAAGGAAAGCCTCGCTGGGAAAAGAAAAAAGAAGAGTGCTGTTATGTTGTTGTAGTGGGACATAAAAACCTTAATTTGGTACAGAGATTTTTTGCATCCCATGACACTAAAAGTGGATTAGAGAACAAGAGCCACCCATTCCTCCCGCACCATGGCGGTGTCAGTGTTATGAGTTGCTGGGTTTTGAATGTTGCTTTCCTTCATGTGAGTTTATGATATTACCTACCCATGCTTGTTTCCCAGCTGGGTTCTGAGACTTCAATGACAACAAATGGAAAGATCTCTGTCCTCCCTCCTGAAGTTGACTGTCCAATGCAGGAGTCACATAACGGTCATATTAGTTATTTACCACTGATTGTTGGCTTAAAAGAATATACATGTATTACCTCCTACCTTCTCCCTGCTAGGAGTCCAGGCAGGGAGGCTTGATGGGGGAAGCATCCACATCCACGTTCAGGTGTTCATTGGTCAGTTCCTTGCTGGATGCAGAACCCAGGCCTTCGGTCCCTTGCTGCATGTCCTTGTCCATATAGCAGTTCACAGTGTGACAGTTTGCCTTTCCAAAGTCACCAAGGCAGAGAGTCTCTTAGCAGTATGGATGGGACATGCTTAGGTAACATAACCAGCATGCGTGATCACTTACATTCTGTCTTGTTTTCTGTATTTTGGTGGTTAGAGCCACCACACACGGGAGGGGATCACTCCAGGACATGGAAACCACAGATGGGGATCATGGACTCCACCTTAGTCTGCCCACTACAAACACACAAGATATTAGACTACGATAAGTGTACAGAAGAAGGTCAAAAGGTGATAAATACATGACAGAGCCCACTTTACCCACAGTGATCAGGAATTTTACCTCTTGGAACTGAAGAATGAAAAGTTGCGATGATGCCAAGTGCTGGGGGTGGGTGTTTCTGGCAGAGGGCAGAGCAGCCCAAAATCCCAGAGACAGGAAGAGCTTAATGAAACCGCGTCATGTAACTGGGCCTTTTGAGGAAATGGTAAATGGAGGCGAGGCAGGAGCTCATCACACAGAACCTCAAGAGGAAAGAGGAAAGGCTCTGGAGGATCTTACCGGAGAGTGACATGGTCAGACTTAGCTTTTCAAGATCAATGCACGGTCAAAGGATTGCGAGCAGGAAGGCCCATTACGAGGTCCCCCGGGGACACTAGAGTGGAGGTAAAGGAGACCACCGTCATTGGGAGAGCCAGCAGCGTTTGGTATGGATCAGTTACAGGCAGAGAAGGAAAGAGGGGTGGCTGAATTTTTAGCTTGAGCCAGTGGGTGGCCAGGGATACTGTTTTCTAAGACGTGGTTTATGTGGAAACTCAAAACCTGTTTTGCACACTTTAGTCCACATATGCCTTTCTGACAGCAAGAGGATGTGTCAAGTAGACAGCTTGGAAAGTGGTCTGGCTGGGGACATAAGGTTTGGGAGTATTTTCAGGGCAGAGACCTCTTTACACAACCTTTTTCGTGGGATATTTTTCAGTGAGTGGTAAAGAGCTGACTTTAAAATGTACTTTTGTGCATAAACACCCTTGCTTCAAGGCTGGCCGAGTTCAAAGTGCTTCCCTACAGCACTCAAAAGTGCTAACTTCTTGTGGATCTGACCAATCACAGTCTCCCCCAGCTTGCTTCATATTTTCATATCAGTGTCTGGATTTTAGAGGTGAAACCAAGTTCAGAGATTAAATGACTTACCCAATTCAGCCAAAGACGTAGCATCTAAATCAAGTCTGTGCAGTAAGGTTATTTCCGCCTCCGTTCATCACGCTGCCTGGGCCTGATGCCTTTGCATATTAAACAGTGAAATTAGGTACAAAACCCTGCACAGTGCTTGGTGCAGAATAATGTCCAAAAGCATGACTGGATGAATCATTTAAAACTGAGAGGAACAGGAATGTGTAAAAGACCTATTGTTAACCAAGCTGTGGAGGGTTGTTAGGTGCTTAAGACTAAGGTTATTGAACAGATATCACTGGCCTTTTAGACACAGTTCAGTGTGTCTAGAAAGGTAATTAATCCCCAGAGCGTGAAAACAGTGACTCCATAAATCATGTTAATTTATTATTATGTCCATTTTTTGTTTTATTTATTGTTGGGCATTTGCCATGTTCTGGGTGCCAACTCCATCCCTGTGCACATCAGTACATGTTTCCAAACATCCACACTACTACCCATTTTAAAGATGAGGAAGCTGAAAGATTAGGAGGTTCAATTGCATAAAGGCAGATAGAATCAGAAGTGGAATCCAAACCATTTGCCTGTCTGCAAAACCCACCCTGGCAGCCAGAGTGCTGTGAAGTGTTGACTTCTCCGCCTGCCTTGGAGGCCTTCTGGGATTTGGCCCTGTTCCCTGGTATAGGTGGTGGGCGACAGTGTCCATGACCTCTGCTGCTGGATGGAGCAACTCCAGAGATTACTGATCTCACAGATTGACATACAAATGGTTAACTCCCTGTGGAGGTGTTCCCATAAAAGTATTGTCTTAACCACCGTCACCTTCCGGCTTCTATTGCCTCCTACGCAGAGGACAGGAGTTCCAATACCCCTGTTAGGGTGCTGCAGCTTCAAGCCCCACCTAAAAACCTAAAAAAATAAAAAAAATCAGACCGAAATGGGTTTTCTAAAGAGTTTCCTCTCTGTGCCAATGGAGGGCGCTCACATCCAGGCTATCTGAAGCTGGCTCAGCAGAGATGCTACCACTGAGAGCTCAAACAAATGTTAAGTCCTGCTTCTTAAATTTTAATGTGTGTATGTCAAGGAAGGTTGTTAAAAGGCGGTTGTGAGTCCCGATATCTGGAGCAGTACCTGAGCTTCTGCACTGTCTAACAGCTCCCAGGCGAAGACTTCCACCAACCACACCTGAGTAGCAAGGTAGAAGCTGTCCTCCCCAACTCTCTCCTTCAGGAGGTGGCAAACCTGAGGCCCAGAGAGGGAAACCTGCGTACCCATAGCCACACAGCAAGTGTGCGGCACCAGGGCTAGAACTCATGCCCCTGCCCTGCAGCTTTCACACCATGGCATATTCTCCATCCCTCTAAATTCAGGCAAAAGGTTTCTCAAATGTGGGTGAGAAGTAAGAGACTAGGCTGTCTGCTTTCAAGCAAGCTTCCTTGTTCAGTTGATCCACAGTGTTCTGGGAGTTCTGTATCCAGGAATTCAACCAACTTTGGATCAAAAATATTTGAGAATAAAATTGTGTCTTAGGGCTGGAGATGTAGCTCAGCGGCAGAATACTTGCTCAGGATGTGGAAAGCCCTGGGTTTAGTCCCCTGTTCTGACAAAAAAGGAAAAAAGTTGTACTTAATATATGCAGACTCTTACCATGATCCCCTAAAAAATACAATGACTATTTACATAGCATTTACATTGTCTTAGGTCTTAGAAGTAGTCTACAGGTGATTCAAAGCAGGTGGGAAGGAGTGCTGGATTCTATGCAAACACTGTGCAGTTTTATATTAGGGCCCTGTTGCTAATCACAACAGGGGTCCCAGATCCAGTTCTCTGTGGATATCAAGAGACAACTTCACTGTATTTTCCATCAAATCCCTGCCTTACACAAGTACCAGAGGAAATTGAAAGGTGAACACAATGACACTCTGATCCTCTTGGGCCTTGAGAGCCAAAGTAAAATAAATTTGTTAGCAAAAGGTACTCTTACTTTTGATTTTTACAATTTTTTTATTAATCCAAAGACAAGCATATAATTTGTTATGTTTTACAGATGAAAATTATAGACATAAATTTTCTTCTAAAAGCAAGCTTTTTAAGCCTGAATGAGTTTGCACATTTTTACTTACAAAGCCCAAAATACTTCTTTTAAAAATAAGAACCCTTAACCTCTCAGTAAACATTGAACCCCAGAGGCAAATGCTTCCAGGGTTGATTCACATGACATATAAAGTCATCGAGGAGCTCCATTTTCTATGTTTTTGCCCCTCATTCTCAGTGTAGTCAGGTTTGTTTCCTCATGGTCATAAGAAGGCTGCCGTAGCTCAAGGAATCACAGTGTCACATGATCACATTCAAAGGCAGAACATAAAAGGGATTCACTGTAAACCTGTTTTCAAACAAGGAAGAAGAAGAAGCCCTGCCAACTTTTCCCCTTAATCTCATTGAATAAAACCATATCACTTGCCCACCTCTAAACAAATCTCCAGCAAGGGGAAAAGGGCTTTATTTTAACAATCTTAGGCCAATCAGGAAGCATCCCCTATGGATTTATGCTATGCTGTACCTGAACAAGAGCAAGGTTTTCTTGGCAGGGGAGTGGGGAGGAAAGAAGAGGAAAAGACACGAAGCTCCATTTTGATTAAGCCTATAAAACCTGCACCAGGGCACTTTGTTCACAAAGGAAGGATGCCCAGGGTGCTGTGTGATCAAAAGGCCAAGGAGGGGCCCATGGTCGAGGTGGAGGTGCCCATGGGGCGGGTTGCTTCTGGAGGGCCTCCAGCAGAACCCACTTGTTAGCCTACTTCAGCTTCTGGTGTCCACCTCTGTCCCATGGCTTGTGGCTTTTGCCCCATCTTCAGTCTCCACTTCATCAGCACATTGCCATCTCCTCCTCCCCAGAGTCAAAAGTCGTGTAAGGCTGCGTGTGCATTTTATGGCCCGCCTGAATTACCAGATGATGATCTCCCATCTAATGTTCTTAATGTCATCATGTCTGCAAATTCCCTCTTTGCCATCTAAGGAACATTCACAGGTCCTGGGATTAGCACACGGATATTTGGGGGGCCATCGTGTATTCTTCCATAGAGCTTAAAAATGCTTAGACCCCACTCCTTAAAAGATTCATTTAGAAGGTAGGGTCTGGGCATACATATTTTACAAAACATGAGATTAAGAACCTCTTGCCTGGTATGTTGCTTTATTCAGTCCATAGTAATTACTTTATTTACAATTCTTAGAACAGTGCTATTAACATCTTAGTGTTTATCTGCTCCATGCAGCCGTATACCAATGCATTGATCAGCTTGTTGAACCCTCACATGCTTCCAAAGAAGGTGATATTCCCATTCTGCTGATGTGGAAGCAGGCTCATAGATTTTCGGCCTGCCCCAGGCCACATAGCTAGGAGGATGTAGGTCCAGAACCCAAACTCAGCTCTTGGTCTAGAACCCTGTGCATCCTACTGTATTGCCCAAAGCAGTAGAACAGAGCAGGGAGACGTACATTAGAGGTGTCTTTCCAGGGTACACAAGTCCATTTCCAGGGCCCACAGACTCCACCATCAGAAATGGCCTGCAGACCATTCAAATCTCAAAGCCCTTTCATTCTACTCCTGACTCCTGTATCACAACAGCAGCCCATCGCTACCCGGTTAGGGTGACTTCAAACACTAGTGTGGATGAAGGAGCAGCTCTCTGGGATTTGAGCTCAACTCTGCCCACACAGCCCCTCTCTGATTAGGCTGCCTCCCCCATACACTGTAGGATGTGTACCTCCAGAAGTTGAGAACACGACTTGAATCAACTGTGTGTTATACTTGTTCCAGGATACCATGGCAACAAGTGTTCATCGAGCGTCTGCTCCCAGCAAGTTTGGCTTCTCCACCCTCAAAGTTCTGCATTAGCATTTGTGACAAGCACTTCAGAACAAAGTCGTGCAATGGAGCAGCCCTGAGGCCCATGTGACCTTGATCCCTACACAAATGGACCCACTTGCAAATGGGAGGCACTAGCTCCTTCATCAAGGGATGGTGACATCCAAGATGAGCTACTTTCAGGCTCAACTTGAGCCTGCTCATCTGTAACATGAGCATTTTTAGCAAAATAGTTTCCAATTAGTGGGTCATGATTCTTTAGCGGGTGTGTTGATTTCCCATTGCTACTGAAACAAAGGAAAACAAACCTAGTAGCAGAAAACACAGCTTATCTTACAATTTTGGAGGTCAGAAATCCAAAATGGCTCAGTAGAACTGGAGGCACTGGAGGAGAATCTGCTTTCTTGCCTGTTCCCAAATTAGATAGAAACTGCCTGTGTTCCTTGGCTTGTGTCCCTGCACCACTCAAACTTCCACTGGTACATCTTCTCTGACTCAAACACTCTTGCCTCTGTGTTATAAGGACCCTTGTGATTGGGCCCACCTGGATAATCTTGCCATGTTAATTAAGACCCTTGGTCATATCTGCAAAGTCAGTGTTGCCGTGGGAAGGTCACAATATCAATTACTCTAGGAACTGCAACATGGACACGGTCAGGAAGTCATTTAAGTGGCAATCTTTTTGTTTGTTTGAAGTTCTGGAGATCAAATTCGGGGACTTACCCACGCAAGACAACTAACATGTTTTGAAAAGGTTTTTTAAAAAGCATAGTACTTGAAAATTGTATGTTTGGGTCTAATGTGCAGCAATGTAAAAATGTAAGTCACACAAAATTTGAATCCAAATCTGTTTCTTGCTTTTTCATTAGTAGAATGTTGCTTTATACCCTGTGAAGCAAGGTCCCAAGAATAGCCTGGGTGAGATCTTGTTTGTATGGAAGTTCAGTTATTTCTTTTCTCATGCCAGGATCAAGTTTTTTCCTATGTACAAAACTAACAGAAGGTTTAGAAAGGGTGGATTGAAAAACGGCAGAAGAATCTACAACCATACCACCCTGAATGCACCTGATTTCCTCTGATCTCAGAAGCTAAGCAGGGTTAGGCCTGGTTAGTACTTAGATGGGAAAGAGGGCAGAATGATTCAACCTGGAGGCCTCTGTATCAGAGGATGACAAAGACACATAATATTCTCTTGACTTCTAGGTTAGATTCTGGAAACCCCAAGAAGCTGGGTGTGGTGTCCCATGCCGGTAGTGCCAATGACTGACTTGGGAGATTGAGGCAGAAGGATCTCAAGTTCAAGGCTAGTCTAGGCAATTTAGTGAGACACTGTCTCAAAATAAGAAAATAAAATTTACTAAGGCTATAGCTCAGTGTTGGGGAACTCCTAGGTTCAATTCCCCAGGAACTGCACAAAAAGAATGGCAGAGCAGATTTAGGCAGCAACCCCTGACCCCTCCAGAGCCCAGAAAGGAACTGGTGAAAGAACCTCCGTTCAGAGAGGAGGGGGATGAGTAAACATTCTAAAATTCAACAGTGGACAGTCAAGACACGGAGGAACTTGGAGCTTGGTTACTGGGGCAGAAAATAAGGACAGGATTCCTTGACCCTGCACCTTGAATGGGGTGGGATTGGTGGAGAGCTGTAACAGAGGGAGAAGAAAAGCCCCTAAACTTATGTCCTCAACTACGGCTGGAAGGAAAAGCAGACCAAATGAAAATGGGACAGAAACAGCAAAGACAGTGAGGATCATCACTCAGTTTACCCCAATTGTGGACTGAAAGCCAAGCCAGGCAGGGAAGCCATTTTTTTCATTGCTTCTTTTTTAGGTATACAGGTTAGATGTGTGTACGATGATATAATTATAAAAGCACAGAGTTTAACATGTTCTAATTCAGTCCCCAGTTTTCCCTGTTTGCCTCTCTTCTTCCCACCCCCTGTTCTTTTTGATATATATGACAACAGAATATACATTGACATAATTATGAAAGCTTGGAGTATATCTCGTTTTAACTCAGTTCCCAATATTTCCCATGTCCCTTATCCCCTGTTCTTTTTAGATATGAATGACAATATGATAAACACTGACATTTTTATAAAAGCATGCAGTACAAGATATTCTAATTCAGTCCTCAGCATTTCCCCTCTCCACCCCATTCTCCTCCTTCTACTCCACTGATCTTTCTGTTAACAGTTTTTTTAATTTAGTGACTTGTTGATATACATGTTGATGAGATTCACTATGATATGTTCACGTATGATCATGAGAAAGTTTAAGTCTGACTCATTCCACAAATTGTCTCTCTCATTCTTCCTTCCTCTGTTTCCTTTTCCTTTTGTCAATTCCTCTGTTCTTTTCCTTATTTTGGGTTAGCTTCTGCATATTAGAGAGAACATTGGACCTTTGGCTTCTTGAGACTGGCTTATTTCATTTAGCATGATAGTCTCAAATTCCATCCATTTGCCAGCAAACGCCATAAACTCATTCTTCCTTATGGCTGAGTAATATTCCATTGTGTGTGTACAGCACAATATTTTCATCCATTCCTCAGCTGAAGGGAACATTGGTTGGCTCCATAGCTTAGCTATTGTGAATTGTGCTGCTATGAACATTGATGTGGCTGCATCAGTGTAGTATGCTGACTTTAGGTCCTTTGAATATACATTGAAGGAGTGGGATAGCTGGTCAAATGGTGCATATAGTCCTAGTGTTTTGAGGAATCTTCACACTGTTTTTCAGAGTGGTTTTACCAATTTGCAGTCCCACCAACAATATATAACTGTTCCTTTCCCTACATCCTCACCAACATTTATTGCTGTTTGTATTCTTGATTATTGATATTCTCCCTGGAATGAGATAAAATCTCACCTTAGTTTTAATTTGCATTTCTCTAAGTGCTGGAGATGTTGAGCATTTTTTCATACATTCGTTGACCATTTATTGATTGCATTGTCAATTTTTTTTTAAGTTTTTTTAGTTCTTTGTATATCCTAGATATTAATGCAGGGCAGCCATTGGGTCTGCAAATCAAAAGGCCAAATCAAACTAAATTGATTAAATTAAATCAAGTCAACAGAGCTTCCCCCTCCCTCAGATAACAACAAATAAAATCAGAGGGATTGGCTCTGAATTGGGAGAGCTGAGTAATTTATCTAAAGAAACTTGTAGAGGGATTGCTCATAGCTGAAAGTTACAGAAACTCCCTCCTCCTCACCACAGACCAGGGAAGTATGGTGGAGCTGACCGCAGCTAATAACTCCCAGGGTTGTGTGCTAAGTCCAACCCAGCACTCCCCACAGCCTCTGGCAAAGAGGGGCTGAGTGACACCCTACCCACCTCACAGTGATGGGTGAATTACACCAGGGTAGAGGCTCCTGTGCCATGGGTGGCTCCCACAGAGCCTGGACCATGACTCCACAGTTGTAGAGCCACCATGTGAAATCACTGCTCCAAAGAATTCTCAGCAATGGGGAGCTGGCACCCCCAATTCACAGCTGTAGGCAGTGGAAGCTCAGATGCAGGTAATCCAACTGACACTTTATTCTAATCCAGGCACAGGGACAGCCCCCAGTGACCTGTGCCATCCAGGGTAGAGGCCTCTGCTCCACAGACCACCCACTGAGAGCCCACAATCACAGGTCCCACCCTTGCAGTCACCAAGCTCTGTGCTACTTTAAAGAAGGCCCTGGGGAGGGGAGTAGGCATATGGTGTTCCACAACAGTCAGTGACAGCCCCGAGTCTGAATCCTATGCCCCCACCCAACAGAAACACCCAGCAGATGCAGAACAGCACCCACCAAGCACACAAGCTCAGGCCCCTGGGCTGACAAGAACTGGCTGGCAAGAAATCCAGAGCAACCATAGAAGTAGCTCTTGTGGCCCAGCACCTCTATGAGGATCCACAGCTGCTAGTCCAAGAGTTGCCAGATACATGGGCCCACAGAAGGCAATTCCTGAAGTTGACCCCAAGCAGTCAGAGGAGAACCTCATGCATAAACAACAGCAGTGCACCCCACAAAGGGACTTACAGAGGGGCACCCCAGACACCAGCCATCATGTGGTGTGCCCAGGTACAAGCCCACTGACCTGTAGTGTGCATTCCAGAGAGAGCAACAACACTACACCTCTGACCCCAAGGGCCACATCAAACAGACTACAATACCTCTTCCTTATACTACTGCACTCCACACTCCAAAAAGCACATGGAGTAGCCCACACTGGATTTGACAGCACTGGATACATGGAGTTTTTCTTCAGGAGGCCATACAAGATTACAACCACACCCCCCCCCCCGCAACCGCCCTCAACAAGGAATAACCAGGCTATACTAAGCCATAGACAATTAGGAACCATCTCCTCTGACCCAACAGAAAGCCATGGGTACCTGTACACCCAAGATCAGAGAGGGCCTAGTACTGCATTACTGGTGACCTGGTATCAGCATTGCCTTTACACCCCGGGATATTCAAAGTAAAGTTGAAAAGATAAACAAGATTGATAAACCCTTAGTCAACCAACCAAAAGATGGAGAAGGCCCAAACCAACAAAATTAGAGATAAAAAAGGAGATATAATCACAGATACTTTTGAAATCCAGAGGATCATTAGAAACTATTTTGAAATTTATATTCCAATAAAGTGGAAAATCTAGAAGGTACTTAAAAATCTACACAAACTAACATCAAGCAAGAAGATTGAAGTGGCAATTAAAAACCTTCCAACAAAGCAAGCCCAGGGCCAGGGGGATTCTCAGCCAGTTTCTATCAGACTATAAAAGAACAACTAATGGCAATCCTCTCCAAATTATTCCATAAAGTAGAAAGGGAGTGGACGCTGCCAAATTCATTCTATGAAGCCAGTTCTAACCAGATACCAAAACCAGACAACGACATGTCGAGGGAAGAAAACTACAGACCAATATCTCTGATGAACATAGATGCAAAAATCCTTGATAAAATATTAGAAAAACACATTAAGAAAATAATAAACCATGATCAAGCTGATTTCATTCCAGAGATGCAAGGCTGGTTCAAAACAGAGTTAAGGACAAGAATCATATGATCATCTCAATAACAGAGAAAAATTATTCAACAAAATCCAGCACCAATTCATGTTTAAAAAATGCTGGAGAAACTAGGTACAGAAGGATCTTTTCTCAAGTTTGTAAAGGTTGTATGTGACCAGCCCCAGGTCAACAGCATACTAAATGGAGAAACAACTAAAAGCATTCCCTCAAAAATCAGGAACAAGACAAGTATGTCCACTCTCACCAATCCCATTCAACATAGTTCTTGAAACTCTAGCCAGAACAATTAGAAAAGGAAATTAAAGAGATACAAATAGAAAAAGAAGAAATCAAATTATTTGTTTGCTGATGACATGATCCTATACCCAGAAGACCCAAAAATCCCACCAGAAGACTTCTACAGCTAATAAACAAATTCAGCAAAGTAGCAGGATAAAAGATCACCATGCATAAATCAACAACTTTCCTACATTCCAATAATGAATATGCTGAGAAAGAAATCAAGAACACCATCCCATTCACAATAACCTAAAAAAAATACTTGGGAATAAATCTAACCAAAAAGATAAAAAGCCTCTACAATGAAAACTATAGAACACTAAAGAAAGAAATTAAAGACTTAAGAAGATGGAAAGATCTCCCATGTTCTTAGATAGGCAGAATTAATATTGTCAAAATGGTTATACTACCAAATACACTATACAGATTTAATGCGATCTACATTGAAACATCAGCGACATTCTTCAAAGACCTAGAGAGAAAAAAAGCAGTCCTACAATTCATTTGGAAGAATAAAAGACCCAAAAAAGTCAAAGCAATCCTGAGCAAAAGAGTAATGCTGGAGGCATCATAATATCTGATCTCAAATTATACTGTGAGCAACAGTAACAAAAACAGCATGACAGATGGGTGAGGTGGCACATGCCTGCCATCCCAGCAGCTCGAGAGGCTGAGGCAGGAGGATCTCAAGTTCAAAACCAGCCTCAGCAATTTATCAAGGCCCTAAGTAACTTAGTGAGGCCCTGTCTCAAAAACAACGACAACAAAATGGGCTAGTGTGGCTCAGTGGTTAAGTGGTCGAGGGTTCAATCCCTGGTACAAAAGAAAAAGAAAACAACCGCCCCCCCCCACCAAAAAACAAAAACAAAACCAAAAAACCAGCATCAAATCAGGAATGAACACTAACGGAATAAAAGACACAGAGACAAATCCACATAGATACTTGACCGTTACCAAAAAAATATGTTGGAAAAAGATAACCTTTTTAACAAATGGTGCTGAGAAAACTGGATGTCCATATGCCATGAAATTCAATCCCTGTATTTCTTTTTGTTTTTTTTTAAAGAGAGAGAGAGAGGGAGAAGGAAAGAGAGAAAGAAAGAATCAACTTTATTTAGTTTTTCATCCGGTCTTTGTTGCTCTGATAGCTGCGTACATGGTGCTGGGGCTGGACCCATGCCAGGCAAGCAGATATCACTGAGCCACCTCTCCAGCCCTCAATCCCTGAATTTCATCCTGCATGAAAAAAACAACTCAAAGTGAATCGAAGACTTAGGAATTAGACCAGAAGCCTATCAACAGGATCAACATTCCAAACATATGGGTGCAGGCACCAAATTCCTTAATAAGACCCCTACAGCTCAAGAAAGAAAATGAGGAGGGGGAAGAGGACCAATTGCAGAAAAGCACCGCCCAGCAGTTCCTCAGCACCAGACTTGCAAAACAGGAAGACTGCTCCTCAGGGAGTTGAGTATCACAGGTGAGTAACACTGAAACATAATACTGAAATGTAATAAAAAATATTCATAGAGCTACCGAAAGTTGGTAACTTGAGCATAAGAAACAATATCTTTGGTGCCAGCTCCTGCCAGCATCAGAGTAGAGTGGTGGAGCACAGACAAAAGAGAGGTGCAGCGGGCAGATAAAGAAATTCAAAAATAAAGAGAATCAACCTAGGGAGACCTGTGATTTACAGAGAAAAGCTGAGATCAGTGGAATAGAGAAAGGGGATGGAGGGTAGAAGGAGAAGGGACAGGAAAAGGAAGGAACAGTGGGATGAAACTGACTAAATTATCCTATGTACATATATGAATACACTACAGGGAACTCCACCTTTGTGCATATCTATATAGCACCAATTGAAAAGTAAACAGAAGGAAGACCAGTAGAATAGAGGAGGGGGTGCAGGAAAGGAGGGAAAAAGGAAGTCCTAGAGATCTAAATGGAGCAAATTATATCTCATATATCATGTCAAAATGAACCCTAATATTATGTATAATTATACTGTAATCCAGATATCCCTCACTGGATGAATGGATTAAAAAACTGTGGTACATATATACCATGGAGTTTTACTCAGCAATTAGAAACAATGATATTGCAGCCTTTGAAGGTAAATGGATGGCTATGGAAGAAATTATGCTGAGTAAAAATCAGCATACCCAGAGAACCAAGGGTTGAATGTCTTCTCTCATCTGTGGAGGCTAGAGCTAGACCCTGACCACCGAGAAAGGAGGTCTATTATCGTAAGGTCATAAAAACAAAACTAAGTGTGACAATTCAGAGTTGAGAGTTAAAAGTCTGAGCACAAAGAGATTTTCATATTTCTATCCTTTTCTTTACTTCCTATGTACAGATATTTAAAATTTTTATGTTCTTGTAAAAATTCTGGTTTAGATCCAACTTTCTAGTTGAAGGATGTAAGTGAATTTATTTTACAAGCTGTGAACTCCAGCATTAAGTAGGTGTTAGTCATGCTGATGATATAACTGTAGGCAAGGAGAAGATAGGGCACCATCAGGAAGAGAACCTCAGGAGGAGGTAAGGATCAAGCATAAGTAGAGAATGAACAGCCTGCCAAGTTCAGGTTCACAACAGGAATGCTATAATTTCACCTAAGGAAGATGGAAACTTCCTTTCCCTCTCCCAAAGAGATTGCTGAACTTCAATTAGATTACAGGGAGATGTGACTAAATCATCGAAATTCTCAGGTAACTTCTTTTGAGACATTTGAGTTAGGAAATATTTTGAAACAGGATACTAGATCATTCTTTGGAACTCATGGCTTCTTCAGGAAATTTTTTTGCCAGTGATTAAGGGTGGTATTATGTATTTGGATGAATATCCTCAAATTTGTGTTAAAGTCCTGGTCCTCTGGGTGGCAGTATTGGGAAGTACTATGGACCTTTATGAGGTGGAGCCTAATGGAAGATCCTTAGATTATTGCTGCATGCCCCTGAAGGGAATTGTGGGATCCAGTGCTGTCCTCTGCTTTCTGGCTCCTTGTGTGATCACTTGCTCTGACAAGTCCTCTCACCATGATGTACCACCATCACCAGAGGACCAAAACAATGGTGCTAACTGACCTTCGATCTGAGCTTTCAGAACTGTGTTTAATTGGTTCAATATAATCTTACATGTTGAAGGGATTTGTTGCTACACATTCACACATGCATAATGACCAAGTAGCTTAAACCCAATCCTTGTCTAGGATCTCCCCTTCTTCACCCACTCCCCATTCTCATCTCTCTTCTAATTCCCCCACATTACAGATATAAATGACCATATACATGTATTTTAATTGACATTTCTAGATTTATATGCCTGCTTCAGTGTATTTTGACTTCTCATGGGAGTCAAATGTACCCTACAGTATTGAATATCCCCCTTTTCCTTCCTTTTCTTCCCCCTGCCCATAGCTATAGTTCCCCCAGCTTATGTTTTACTTCAGATTTGGTGGGTCTATTGAGTGAACTTGCTTTCATCATATCTTCAGTTTTACTCTAGCTTCCACATGAGAGGAAACATTCAACCCTTAAGTCTTTGGGTTTGGCTTATTTTTCTCAGCATGATTTTTACCATTTCCATCCATTCACCAGCAAAAGCCATGATATTCTAATATTTGAGTAGAACTCTGTGTGCACATGTCACACATACCAGTTTTTGTATCCATTCATCTAGTGAAGGGCATCTAGGTTGTTTCCATAATTTTAGCTATTGTAAATTGAGCTGCTATAAACATTGATGTAGCTGTGTTTCTAATATCCTATTTTCGCTCTTCTGAAAAAATACCCAGGAGTGGGATAGCTGGGTCATATGGTGGATCCATCCCTAGTTTGAGGAATCTGCACATTGCTTTCCAGAATGTCTGTACAAGCTTGCAGTCCCACCAACAGTATGATAGTGTTCTTTCCCCACAACCCCTCCGGCATCTGTTATTGTTCATATTCTTCATCTTTGCCCCTCTGACTGGAAGGAGGTGAAATCTCAGTGCCATTTTGATTTGCACTTCTGTTAGTGATGTAGAATACTTTCTCATTTTTGGCTTTTTGAACTTCTGCTAACAGCTGAATTTTAAGAAACTTCACTTCATAAGTGTCCTGTTTCAGGTACTTTGTTAGTGACTAAATATTGACTAACAGGTGGTTGAGTGCTTCTGGCTCCCTATCCTGTGGGAGTGGAAGGAATAAAAGAATTAAGTGTACCCTCAGAGATGGGCTGCAGCTAAGCTCCACGTTGAATATGAGTGCTAGAGGAGTCAGGTATATGGATGAGGGGTCAGAAAAAGTGAAATGACAGGAAACAGTTTATAAATTTCCCTATTTATGTCCACATAAATCAAAGCTTATTCAGAGGACTGGATAGGTACTGTATCTATCCTTAAGACAACCCTTCAATGCTATCCAATGGTAAGATAGAAGGCATGAGGTTTACTTCAACTTTTTTATTTGCAAGTCCAATTAGTGATTTACCATCCTGGTTCTTTTCTTATACAGGTAACTGACAAGACCTAGAGTTATTACCAAGCCTGCTAAGGTAGCCACAGCAGCTATCATTCTAGAAGAAATATCTCCAGCAATCCCATGCCCTTTGGGGTCCACCACATCTGGAAAGGAAGCACACATTCAAGTCTTAATATCATGTTCAAAGTGTAAATTAAAGCTTTATGTATTACGACTCCACAGGAGGACATGAAGTTAAGCCTCAAAGAACTTCAAGTTTGTAACCAGGCATAGCTTTACTGAGCCATCCTCATCTACCCCTATTTCATACTCCTCTTTCTTCCAGTCATCCCTACTTTTCCTGTCTCAAAATCAGATGGTCATGATGCTTACAGATTTAGCCATTGCTCAAGTGTAAGCTCACAAGTTGCTATAGATTAAGGCAGCCAAATATCAAGTTCTAGGCCTAAAGTGAAGACTGAGGTGAAGACAGGATGAAAACAGGAATATAGTCTAATACAGAGTAAGCGCGCCAGTAGCAAGGTAAAAGATGCTCATGCATTTTGACCTACCAATCCTACTAGAAACAGATCTTGAATTTCTCGTATATAGTAGGCAAAGTTCTTAAAGATCCAATATCGCATTAAAGAGCTAATAAGACAAAGAAGTGGCAAAGATTTCCATGAATGGGTTATGAACGAGGACCATGGCTAAGGTAGAGCCATGTGAATCCCGCGTGACTGAACAGAAAGGTAGGTCTCTGCAGATATAAGGTGACTAAGGTAAGCAACAAAGCAAGTTGTAGATCAGTGGGTAGAATATACGATCCCATTTTTGTGAAAAGTGGATGCCTGGAGGGGAATGAAAGATTTTAACAGAAGCCTTTGGGGGGTGGGAGACTTTTTTTTTTGACCCTTGTTTAGATTTATCATGCTCATGTGTTATGCGTAAGCATTAAACCTTTGGGGTAAAAACTAAGAGCTTGAGTCTAGGAAGCACTCCAGGGTTTAAATCAATACCTCTGAATGAAGAGTCATCTGATAACAGGAGAATAGGTCCCGGGAGGCTGACTGTCATTTTGTCTTCTTCAGTGGTCCTCATGGCTGAAAACAGAAAAAAATCAAGGTCGTGTTTGACTCTGGAAGTGTTTGAGAGGTATGTTCATGGAATCTTTGAGTGGATGTTCCATGGAATATCTTGTTCCATGTATTTGGCCTGCTTATGCAGGAGAGGTCATATCCTTTACTATTACACTAGAATGGATTCTTGAACACTGACCAAGAATCTGCCCATCTCAGGCTTATATAGGTAAAGGAAGATGAAGGCTGGCAGGTCTCTTAGGGCTTCATGAAGAATGAAGTATATCTCAGGACACTGCAGGCATAGCCAAGAGGACCAACAGATGTGTTCAAGTACATGTGTAGTTATGGCAAAGAGTGAATTACATCTGTCCTTAAAAATCTTCAATTCTGAATGGTTAAGGATTGATTGAAGTAAGACATTTGCAGGACTTTGGGATTTTTACCTCGTCTGGGCTTAGGTGATGCAGGGCACGTCACAGAACACAGAGGGGAGTCAGGAGAGAGTTGATTGCAGATCAAAGCACTGCAGTGGAAATAGACCTGGGGACAGAAGAGAGTTAGGTGAAATCAATGCACTCACATTTAACCTGTCCTAGATGACTTCATGATCACTTACCAGGCTAGAGAGCACCCGAGCCTCTGACACAAAGGCAAAAGTCTTCACATCAAACCTCTGGTAGTGATTAGGATGGGTGACGGAGGGGCCAACTGGATGGAAGGTAGTTTGGTAGTTGTCCAGGTTATATTCACAGCTAGGAAGCAGGGAGGGACATCAGCCACATGTACCCCCACATGGACATTTGCCCAAATCAAGTCATAACACCTGCAGGACTATGGCTACATCTAGCAGCACCTTTTACTTATATAAATGTTTCCAACCTGATCTATCCTATACTACCCATGAAGTCAAAAGTTGTAACTATTTTTATAGTAAATATTTTATAGTAAATATTTCAACAAGGATGTATTTGTCTGCCAACTTAGTTCAAAAAGTTATATGCATATCACTTCAGAAGATACTCTGTTATTTACATTAACTTGCATGATTATCATGACCCAGCCAATATATATAGGTGACCGAAGTAGAGACCCACTGGTACTTTTACATGCCAAGAGGGTCATATTATATAGGACATAATATGCTTGGTAATACCAAGAGATAAAGAATTAGACCAGATTCTAAGGGATAAGGAAGGCTAAGAGACCTCATGGAGAAGGGATACTTGAGAAAGTCCTCAAATCGGTGAGGGAATGGTATGTGACTATTCTGGCTACACATAGTCCTGAGGCAGGAGTGGACATGGAGGTCAAGAGCTTTCCACAGACTCCCATAATGTCATAAAAGCTGCAGTACATTTCTCTGCAGATACAGATCCCTGGATAGGACACTGTAGGCACCTATGTCCAAGCATTTGTGTAGTTAAAAACCCTATGGCATCATACTGTTCAGTTTGTAGAATCAAATGGGATTCTAATTCCAGCTCCACCATTTACAAAGTATTGCTTTGGGCTAGTTATTTAAGTAGCAATCTTGGGCTTCTTCATGAAATAAGATTAGCCTCCTCACCCTCTGAGGGAAACACAAAAGTGACGCATGTAGAGTTGATAGTATAGAGCCTACCACACAGTAGGTGCTCCATAAATAAGGTCTGGGACTCCTTATACTGATAATTTTAGAGCCTGACTCCCTTGGGGTAGGATCCCATTCCTTAAGATTTCAAGGTAATAGGAAAGCATGAGCCACCTGATTAGAACCAGGATGGATGACTAGGAGACAAGGACATAATCAGGGCCTTTCTGAGCAACATTCCTCTAATGCCCAATGTGGTTTATTCCTGCACTGGCAAATCCTGATGGATTATCTGGGCAACCTATGATACACAGAACACCTACCCATCCACAACAATATTCCACTGGGGGACAGAGGCTGGGTCCACAGTGGATGTTGCCCAGCAATCATCCAAGACCAGCTTGATGTTGGGGTCATTTCTGTTCAGGACTCTGACTTCCATGTAAATTGGTTGGCGGAGGTATCTCACTATAGGGTACTCATTGTTCCTGTAAGGTCGTTGGTAGGTTTCATCTGAAATGGAAAAGAAGCCTCTTCAGCATTCAAGCAGGTGAACATACTTACATAGCTTCACTACTGTTCATTAATGTGGCATCAAAAAGTTTCTTTTAGGGAAAATCCCAAAAGTATTTAAGGAAACATCATAAGCTGCAACATGTCACTTGCTCACCAGGGTAGGTTTGCAGAGTCAACACAAGTGGACCTGGCTTCACGGAGGCTTCTGGAGGAGGAAGACTTTTGACATTGGTGTTTAGCAGCAGGTTATCCCTGTTGTAATAACACTTCACTGTCATTCTGTAAGACCATATGGGATCATGCAAGGAATTTTAGATTAAAAAGTTCCTTGAGTTTAAAGCTAAACAAACTAACAAAAACGATCAATGGTATCACACCTGAACTCACTGTCTCTGGATATTTTACTTGGAGGAAGATCTGTCCAGAGAGCATGTATTTCATTTTCATAGATGACTTTACCATCTTCAAACTTGAAGAGTTAGAGAAAGTTGGTTACCAACCAGAAACCTCACAGGTAAGTCTTAACCTCTTACCATATGCCAGTACTAACCTTTTGTCTTGTTCCACAATCATTCAGGGGTATGTGAAACTGTACCCGCCTCTGAGACAGAGCTTTGAAGACAGGTTGGCAGGCTGAGTTTCCTACCCTGAGGGTCCCCAAGTTGAGAGCTGGTTTTGTTTGGTGGCTGTAGACTTCAAAGTCCATAAACCCATCCTGGGTACACAGCTCTCCTGTAACTGGACCACAGTGAAGGTTTAGAGAAACCATCTGTCATCCTTGAAGCGTTGCAACAGAATGATCCTAACTTTCAGCAGGAGGCACCAGAATTTGTCTCAAGTCTTTGAGAAATGCCTTGACAAGTAGCTTGAGATTCAAGGAAGCCTAAAATCTGAGCTGCTTTGTATCAACCAAAGAAGGAAGGACTAGTTGACATAGGAAGAAGGGCCATAAAGGGCAGGAGATAAGCTAAGGTGACTTAAAGATCAGACTCAAAGTGACTTTCAGTGTGGTGCCTTGTGTAATTACATCCCTTCTTTCAAGATAGGCTGGGTGCTCACAGGACACTCTGAAGTTAGAGATTTTGGAACTTTGGGGATTAGAGATGCTTAACTGGTAAAGTTTATACAAATATTCCCAAACTCCAAAACTGAAATTTGATTTTCTTCTGGTCCAAAGCATTTTGGATAAGGGATAATCAACCAATGATCACAAATCCTGAGTGGTTTGAGTAGAAACAGACAGAAGCTAGTTTTTCTTATTTAGTGTGAGCCGATACAGATCAGAGAATAAATAGAGGAACTGCTGACCAAGAGAATGACCCACTTAGCATTCCTTTTGGGTGAATTTGTAGGAATTTGGGGTTGATCTTTTAAACTTTCATGATCCTTCCAGTTAGGAGTTTGATGCATCTTACCTAGATGGTGGGCTGAGGTCTCTAGCCAAAAATACATGATGACTTAAACACAAGACCATTACAGCAAGATCTCCCTGTGCGCATGTGTTAGAAACACTGAGGACACATGGTAGCAGCTAAATGGATATTTCTAATCCAACTAGTCTTTAGTTTCTTCAAGCCATAAGCAGAGGAGCCAAGGGAGAAAAAAAAAGTAGGTAAGGATTTTGATAAAACATTTTACCTATAGAGATCGGTGACTCACAGACACACTCAGGCTTAATCACCATGAATACCATATCCCCTTGAAACTTAAAGGTCAGCTTTAGTGAAGCTAAGTAAAACTGATGGCCCAGGCATTTTTCAGAGGGCTGAAATGAGAGAAGAAGGTCAATTAGCAGCCACAGTCAGTCTGGGGCCCAGTGCAGGAGGCAGGAAGGAAGTCCATTGAATACTTACAGGGCACACCACAGACTTATCTGGTTTCCCTCTTAGCCAAACAGAGACCCTATCACTACCCCTGATCAGGATGCTTCCCCAGGCAGGAAATTTATTGCTTTAAACTCATGCCCTTCAGTACCTGGCACTGCATGTTCTTTGTACTAGGCACTAAAGCTTGAATGAACAGATCAAATTCCAAAGAATACTGAAGTAGTCTGCCAAGCCAAGTCTGAGTCAAAAGGACTCTACAGATTCCTAAACACTATTGCAAAACACACCCCAACATAAGATTACTCTCTGGTGTCCCTGGCAATTACATCAGTCAAAACTGACCTCATTGAGGACAGTAAGGGACCCTTTTATTTGGATCAAGCTAGCCTGTTCTTAAAGCAAAAGAGAGGTTCATTAAATGAATGACAAGTAATTTGTACTCATCAAATGAGCTGAGAAAAACTCAGGACAATTTCCACTGCAGAGGTTAAAGAGACTTGGTGTTGGAGAGAATTTTAGTTACTTGAAATACTTTGTGTGAAATACTCAATGAAGGCCTTCTAAAGTTTAAATCTATTACACTGGCAGTTGGAGTATAGGGCAAGTCTTCTGCTGTATAAGGATTACCCACAAGAGAATACTTCAAGCCAGGCTGTCATGGAGTTGGGTGGTTGATAATGGAACCTACTTTTTTCGTGAGAAGAGTTTTGCTGAAATGCAATCTCAAGCCATTTTTTGCTTCCATGTTGATCCCTTTGTCATGCAGCTGGGCCACGTTTACGGTCTGATTTTCAATGCTCACCGACATTAGTTTCCCAGGAAATTCTGGTATAGTGAGGGTTATATGTGTGGCATTACAAGTCACAGAAGGATCTGGAAGGAACGATTGACAGAATGCTCATTACTATCCTTGTCAGAGCCCCTAGAACAATGTCTCCCGTTACTGAAGTAGCTTCCTGGGCCCTTACCAAAAACACAAATAGCTTGCGATGAGAAGGTGATCCTCTGCACAGGAGTTATAAACGAAAGCTTCAGGAACACAGTGTAGATGTGACTGTTCCCTTGCTGGAGAAACAGCAGTTTTTAAACAATTGATTCATTTGAATCTCTAATCAATAAGAATGCTCAGGGCAAGAATGTACTCAAGTGTTGGATACCTTTTGGCACAAGTGGGATGGAGACCTTTTGTCCCAGCATGTTCTAGTCCTAACCTTGTCCTGACATCTGAAGACTACTACTATCCATGGGTATGACCCATAGCTGATCATTTCTGGACAGATACAAGCAAGGCATGGCCTTATTCTATCACTATTTTATATCAGTCAGAAATTTATAGGTCTTGGCAATCTGTTTATGTTCAAAGTGAAAGGACAATTCTTGTCAGTGACTGACACTTGAGCACTTATGTGCCAGGAACTATCCTAAGGACAGTCGTGCATCACTTAAAAGGGATGCCTCCTGAGAAATGCATCATTAGATGAGTTCGTCATTGTGCCATCAGCGTACTTACGCACAACTGGTTGGTATAGCCTACTGTGTACTTCACATATATATAACCGCTTTGCATTTATGCTACGCAGCACCTGAATGTACCTTCATACATTAGTTCTTTTAATGTAGTACCTCACTGTTCACCTGGAAAATACTAGAACAACATGGGACAATGTAACCCAAGCACCTTAATTCATAAGGTTTTTAAGGGTACCCTTGTTGAATAGTATTTGCCTCAGCCCATTTGCTCCCTTTCCTGACTACATACTGAGGGGAGGAATGTCACCTTAGTTCACCATTACATATTTAGTACCCAGTGAAGTGCTTGCCACATAGAATCCACTGAAATACTGTTGAACGAGTGTTAGTCCCAAGTATTTGAGGACACAATTAAAACCATGCTTAGAAATGCTGGTCTGTGCCTGGTGGAAGAAGATTTTCATACCTACCACATAATGATTTACACCAATGGTATTGAATGGCACTTGGATGCTCGTTCTTTGGCTTTCAACCAGGAAACCAAGTCCTTGACTTAGGGCCTCCAGGAGGGTTAGCTGGAGGGTACTTGAACCATGGCCGATCTCAATGATCCATCCAGTCTCAGATTTGTTCATCTAAAGTCAAAAACTTTATTTAGGAGGGCTAGTGCTCATTCAACAAGATAGTCTATTTAATGTTTCATTGCATTAAAATTGTCAGCTTTAACAGATTTAAATGTTAGTAAAGTTTGTATTTAAAAATTTTCATACCGCACTCTCATCAGCCAAGCCAGAGGAAATATGTGGAAGGAAAAACTGGGGGGGAAAAAAAAAACACACTGTCAAGCTTTGACTTGGAGGAGAAAGTTTCCAAAGTCATACCACCTGCCCGTATGTGGACAACACCCAGAGTAACTGCTATGTCATTCTTATACCAAGAAGCCTGGTTGCAGGGTACAGTAGGAAAAGCACAGGGCCAGTCATGAATGCCAGTTGTGCCCTTGATGTCGTTTCACCTGAGTTCTGATACCAAAGGAAATTGGAAAATCTCAGCTCCCTTCCATTTGTGATTTGAGACACTAGGTTTTTAAATGTGCAGCCTTCTACTACACCCATGGAAATCAAGCACAATGTTAAAACCATAAAATTCCATTATTATGATACAGCATGTCACTTCTGGTTTTCCATTTTTAATGACACCCATGCTCTACTCAACTTCATGGAAACATGATTGAGCTATTAGGCTCATTTGTTACATCTTAGCATCTGGGATGGGATGTGGAATGGGGCAGGTTATCAACTAGACAAGGATTATTCATGGGTTGCTAGATATTATTTGCATCATTTCTACCAACAACCGTGATATGCTGAATACTGAACATTCTCCGTCAGTTCTTAGAGCCTCCCCAGAGGTGTGTTATTGTTCTTTTGGACTTGGAAACATAGCCTCAGTGTGATTAGGAAGTTAAACATATTCACATAGCAAATACAGTGAACAGAGGACTGAAATCCTGTTCAGTTTCTGAGCCCAGATCTGCCTAGATCACTACTTTGTTTCCCCTGCTGTTGCCACGTGAGAAGCAGTTAGCCTGTCTCACTTACAGTCACGGAATCCTTCTTGCAGACTGTGGGTTCTGAAAGTACATGAAGCGTGGTTGGACAGGTTAACGGATACACGCCATCCCCAGGTCCTGAAGCAGTGCTGTTGCTGGGGATTCTGATGTGCATCTGGTGCCCAGCAGTCTGTGTGCAAATGGTACAAGATCAGAGTAAGTGCTGGTATCTCAGAAGGCATTCCATAACCCTCCAACCCAGTGGAGTGGCAAAACCCTTGAATTTATCAAAACTAAGTTCTGTAAGTTATCTATAGGGTCTTCTGGCATAGGAAAGATAACAGATATAGTGAAGATTTATGTAGACAGAATAGTTCCAGCACTAGGAATTGGAGTACAATTTTTCTTATATTTCTCCTATGTCTGGATGTCATGGTCTTTGCTGAGGGGAGCTTGTAGGGGATCACTACCCAGGTGTTTCAAATACACATTGAGCACCCAAATATTGGTCCTTGTGCCAGGCAGAGCCTGACCTCAAGGAGTTGTCTAAAACAGGGGTATGCTAACATTTCTTGAGTTAATTGTTTTAGACTGAACCACACATAGCTCTTAAAAGAAATTCTTTAAAACTGGGCACTGTGGTGCAGCCTATAATCAAATTGATTTGGGAAGCTAAGGCAGAAGGATCACAAGTTCAAAGCCAGCCTCAACCAATTAGTGAGGCCTGAAGCAACTTATGGAGACTGTCTCAAAAGAAAATTTAAAAAGGGCTAGGGATGGCTCTGTGGTTAAGCACCCTTGGGTTTAATCCCTGGTACCAAAAAAAGAACTTTAAAACCCATTCTTAGAATTTCAATAATTAATATACATGTAAATGGTCATTTATATCTGTAATATGGGGAATTACAGAGGAGACAAGATCAAGGAGTGCGGGGATCCTGAGAAGGATCAGTTTTTATGTATATATACATAAGATTGTGCATTTTCTAGAATTAAATGATTGTATACGTATTATTTGGCTTCTTGAGTAAGAAGTAAACTACATTGCTGATTCCTCCTCCCATCCATCCTTAAATGATCAATTTTAAGCTACTTTGTCATTATGTATGCATGTATAAATATATAACAATGAATCCCTTTAGTACATAAGATTTTGTTGAACCGAATCCCTTTAGTACATAAGATTTTGTTGAACCAATTAAAAAGAAAAAAATCTTACTTTGAGGACCATTGAAGCAAGGACATAGGCTATACTTTGACCACCCATAGGCTGAAGTTTGCATACCCTTGGCCTAAGGGAATGCAACTCTAAAATCCCTGAAGTTGGGAAGGTCCGTTTTAGAAGGGGAAAGTTTAATCTCTAGAGATTTTCAAAGAGCACACCTGATTACTTTATTGGGTAATCACAGAGGGCTTTAATGGAACAGATGGCTTATGTTTCAATCCTGTTCACAGAGCAGGATCTAAGGATGTACCTACATAAAGCAGAGACTATATAGGCTATTGGCATCAGGATCAGATAATGTAGCCTGTTAAACATACCAATTCCCAGGACTCACCCCAGGCCCACATTAACTAAAGATTTCATATTTTCCTAATTCCCAGGTGATTCTTTGTACACAAAAGCTTGAGAACTTCGGCTGTGATCAGTGCTTTCACTACACGTGGCAACCCTGATTGGGCAATTCTGTTGCTTGGCAATACAGAAGCCCTCATTGCTTAGCTGCTGTTTGCTTTTCTAACACCTGTTTGTAAGCTAGAGGTTCTCTACTTACTAGAACCAAAATAGCCTTCCATCTCACACGGGAGCCGCTGATAAAAATAGTTGATGTTTGAGCATTTGTTCTGTTTAGGTTATGTGCCAAGTCTTCATCTAGAGGAGGATCAGTCTTTACTTACCCTGTGGCTGGGTACCATTATACCCATTTTCCAACAGACAAACAGACACTTAGGTAACTTGCTATGTAGACAGTAGCAGAGCCAGGGCTTCTCAGCATTGGTGTTTCAGCCTGATCACTGTTATGTGAAGCTGCTACAGGTGCTGTAGGCTGTTTAGTAGCACCCTTGACTTGTACCCTCTGGATGCCAGTACCATCCCTCTCGCCTACTGTGAGTGTGATAACCAGCAATGTCATTGGATGTTGTCAGGTGTCCTCTGGGAATGCTAAAAATCCAAACCATTGTACTCTGGTTTATTTAGAACCACTACTTTACTCAAAAACCTAACTCCTAACCACCAAGTTGATTATTACCTCCCAAATCACTCCTTGAAAGCAATTACTTACCACTCTCTTGCTACAGTTCTCATATGGGGCTTTCAGGATATGATTTTTTGAGTCCAGGGTATAAGCACAGTTCAGCATTTCAACACCATTGGAATCTGTAGAAGCCAGAACAGGTTAGGCAGGTGATGGCTGAGAAGTGAATTTCAGTGATAGTCTGCCAAAGATACAGAGCCAAGACTGCCAGTCCACTTCAATAACTTTGCTTCTGACCCAGTTGGGTGATATCATTCAGACTCTGAGATGATGGGACTTGCATTTAGGAGTTTCCTAGGAGATTCTGATATAAGACACTTCCTAGGAAAGACAGGAAGACAGGTCTTCCACTCTTGGTGGCATCATACAAGTCAGGGATCTTGCATCAGGGGAGGTGGATGCCAGTTGCTCCAAACTTTAGGTTCTCTATGCACCAAATAGTTGAGTCCTAAACCAAGGATTTTCTAATTGGGACCAAGATGAGGGAGTGTGTTACTTACCCACCACAGATGCATGCCATTTCTTGGTGCCATGATTGTTTGAGAACTTGACTATTACTCCACTTTCTTTGCAAGTGACAATGCCTGGAGAGCAAAGGAAGCATTTGGGATCCTAGAGCCACAGGAGGCCTGATTCCTACAGAAGTGTATGGAGAGACCCTGTTGAGCATCATGGAAAGATGCTAGGTAAGAGAGGCAAGAGTTGCCCCTACCCTTAGAGGGCTCACCAATTGGCAAGAAAAACAAATACAAAGCAATATTCCAAGTACTGTAGGGAAGTTATCAAACACTTAAAGCTTTCTGCAGGTCCAGGGATAAGCCTAGACTAGGGTCAACAAGCAAGCCTGTAAAAGCCACATCAGAACCTTGGCAACAGACCCAACAGAGATGGTAGTTCTGTAAAGAACTACAGAACAAAAGCTTTGACTACTAATATTTCAAGTTTAAGTTAAAAATTCTGGGTAAGCCTCAGGGCACATTTCTTTTTTAGATGAAATTCTGCCCATGGTCTGCCTTTCTGCAGCCTCTGGCTCAGACAAGTCTTGAAAAATTCCTTGTTTGGGGGAACAGCTCCAATTTTGCCTGTTACATTGATGCTTTCTTTAATCACAAGTTTATATTGAAGACTACTGATCCTGGAGATGAGAGCCTAAAACTTGAGGTCATGAGGGATTTGTAAGAAGTATAGCGTTCTTGCAAACTCTTATTTAGATGACATTGCCAGCCCATATGTACGGGGTGGAAAGATCTAGTGACTTTACCAAGGTAAAGAAGGAGGTGAGTTGTTGATATTGCCTGGCCAGCTAGTTAATCACCTGTAACCTGTTCTCAGAAATAAGGGAACATCCTCACGAGAAAGGCATACCTGGGAAGACAGTATTCACGGACTGAGAAAGATCTACTGAGTTGATTGAAGTCACAAGGGTGAAGAAGAAAGAAAGTGACCTGCAGGTATTGGAAGAAAACAAGAGTAAGAATTGAGGGAGAATGAATTTTGTTTTGTTTATTATCAGTGTCTACCTTTTTAGTATTTTTTTATTGGTGCATTATAGTTGTACATAATGGTGGGATTTATTGCTTTGTATTCATACATGCATACAACAATATGATTTGGCCAATATCGTTCACCAGTATTTCCCCTTTCCCTACCCTTCCTCCCTTCCCTGGTCCTTTTCCTCTACAGATCTCCCTTCAATTTTCATGATATTCCATCTCTTCTTCCCACCCCCTTTTAATTTCCTTTTTCTTCCCTAGCTTCCACACATGAGAAAAAATATAACCCTTGGCCTTCTGAGTTTGGCTTATTTCACTTAACATAATCTCCTCAATTTCCATCCATTTAAGGTAGAATGAATTTAAGCAAATAAGGCCATTACTTCCCCTTTGCTTGATTCCAGAATTACTCACCTCCAGCCTGCACTAAACCAGGTTGAGGGCCTCCCAGAATCTCCTCTCTGCCTGCGCGCCATGACAAAAAAATGCAGCCCAATCGAGGAGGCAGAGGGAAGGCTGCTTGGTGCTGTTATAGCAGGAAGCAGGAAGTGACCCCGCCCTCTCACCATTTGCCACACCTGAATCTTCAGGGCCTTCCCAGCGCAACTGAAAGGGAGGGATTTGGGAAGAAAGAGGCATCTGCCTTCCTGATCCTTGTGTTAGGTATTCTTCCCGCAGCTTCTGCACAACAGGCATGAAATGAGTTTCCCTGAATTGACTGTAGGTCAGTGAACTGCTGCTTTCCCCATAACTTTGGGGAAAATGATCTTCTGGACAAAATATTTACAACTCCAATGTATAGTGAAGAAGGGTGGTGGGCTTTAGTGAGAAAGGAACAAGTTTTGTTCACGCCAAAAATTTCCTTTAACCTTTGGTTTCCTGGCTATTGGAGTCACCATGGCAATGGGCACTTAAAAAAAAAGATGAAGCATTTACCTCCAAGTATAAAAGCTTAAGCTTACTGCAAAAAAATTCAGAGCATTTCAAGAAGGATACAGGGAAAAGATTAGTCCCATAACCTTGCTACTGTTAATATTTAGATACTTAGAAGCTGGAGCGGTGGCTCAATGGTTGTGGAGCTTGCTTGGCATGTGCGAGGACGTGGGTTCAAACCCCAGCACCACATACACAATGAAGTCTTGGAACAAAGCCACATGAAAAACTAAATAAAAATTGATTCTCTCTCACTATCCCTCTCTCTCTCTTTAAAAAAATTTAGATACATAACTTCATAAGCTTTTGCTACAAGCACATCTCATAATAAAAACAAAAACCTGGGAGTAAAATTTAAAAACCGTTTTGTGACCTGCTGTCACTATTAACAACATGTCTTCAGATTTCCACATCACAGGATGATCTCCAGTATCATTTTTAAGGTTGCATACTATTCAATGCTTAGATCAATCAGTGTTTATTTAGCTGTTATTGATGGCCTATAAGATGGTTTCCAATTTTTCATTGTAAGCAATCTGATGACTATTTTCATGCATTTCCCTGGTTAACCTTTAGCATCAATTCATAGAAATATAATTACTAAGTCAAGGGTAGTGGTCTGAATAGGTATACTCTATTGTGTAGCACTTAGGAGTTGATGAATGGGGAAACCAAGGCAAGCAACTTCTCCAAGCTTTGTCAATTGAATGTCAGGGCCAGGTTGAGAATTCAGATTTCCTGAGACCTAATCAATGGATCTTCTCAGCATCTCTCACTGCTGCTTGAGACACCTAGAAGTCTCCAGCTCAGGTTCCATGACAGGTAGATCAAATGCAATTATTGCTTTATGCCTTATCTTCCTGGTGTAATTTGAGAAGTAATCTCCATTCTCTGTTCCAGTCTTTGTAGGTTAAAATAGTGTTTCCCAGGCTTCCTGGATCAAAAGGATCACATGGAATTCTCATTAACATCACAAATTTCCTGGTCCCACCCAAAAACTGTTGAATTGGATTCTCCAGGAGAGAGGCCTGGATAACATAAGCTTAACAAGCACCACAGTGATTCTTATAATCAGGAAAATCTGAAAAATACCTGGAGGGAGGGAGGCAAGAAGATGAGCAGATGCTAGGGGTTAACCTCACTAGGGGAATGGATTGATAGGATCATGTCCCAGTGGAACTGGCGAGCAAAATGCAAAGTGGTAGATTTGCAGGGACTGGGAGGGGGTCAAGATGGTGAAGAGATTTTGTTGCACAGCAGAGTCAGTCTAGCAGCGACTAATCCTTCTAAGCATATTTTCCAAAAAGCAGCACCTGTTCTAAAAATGGGACTTGTTGCCACAATGGCTAAGAGTGTCATCGAAAGGACATCAGAGGAAGGAGTGTGGATGTGGGACTCAGAGACCTGTTGAGAAGGTGGTCAGAGAGGTGATGGGTTAATGCACTTGTCTGGCCTCCCTCACCAGTGCCCTCAAGACTATGCATTTTCTCCAGAATAGGATGGGGGATTCTGGGAGCTGAGGGGCAGCACAGAGGCACTGAGCAGGAGGCACAGAGAGGAAAAGGTCCACCATGGGGCTGCTGAAGGTGGAGTGTGCAACAGAGAATAACTCCATCTCTTTCTCCTGATCAGGCCCATGCTGAGCCAGAGACAACCCCCCAGCAATTGGCTCCAGGCCCATGGAGGATCAGTTTCTAGGATTCTGCTTTGGAAGAACCCTGTTTCCGCACATGAGGATGCACATGTGTTGAGTAAAGACAACTTTAAAAACGAGGAAGAAATCACTGCTCCCTAAGATGGTGTCTCCTGTCAGTAGGTAGGGAAAACTAGTCTTTACAAAACTGAAAGGTTCTTAATATCTCACTAAATAAACAATGGATCTCTTCCAAATGTATGCATTCCACATTCTCTTTCAATGAGGCTTTTTAAATTTGATAATTTATGATTACAGAGCATTCCCTCTCCTCTTCTCCAAATGCCCTGGTCTCTACTCAAGTATCATGAGGCCCCTTCTCTCCTGCCAACCCCAAGGCATTTCTTTTTTTTTTTTTTTAAAGAGAGAGGGACAGTGAGAGAGACAGAGAAAGAGAGAAACAACTTTATTTAGTTTTTCACATGGCCTTAGTTGCTCCAACACTCAGTTGTGTACGTGGTGCTGGGGTTTGAACCAGGGTCCTTGTACTTGCCAGGCAAGCACTGAAACCTCGGAGCCACCGCTCCAGCCCCCACAAGGCATTTCTTGAGGGAGTTTTAAATTGCTCTTATGCAACTTATGGTTATGTTGTTGCCCAATTTGGGTGGGTTCCTTCTTTTCTGAATTGCAGTTCTCATAAAAAATAGTTTATAACACTTAAAGATTGGATCTACTATCTTTTTGTCCACAACTGTAAAAATATCAACTGAAGACAACCTGAAGGAGATAAACTATGGACTAAGCTTCAGTTATTAGAAATTATTCTATAGGGGGCTGGAGTGGTGGCTCAGTAGTTATGGTGCTTGTCTGGCAAGCGCGAGTATGCGAGTTCAAACCCCAGCACCACGTACACAATAAGGTCTCGGAG
Organism: Aplodontia rufa; assembly: GCA_004027875.1. Taxonomy (NCBI): domain Eukaryota; kingdom Metazoa; phylum Chordata; class Mammalia; order Rodentia; family Aplodontiidae; genus Aplodontia; species Aplodontia rufa. Next base: position 62,856 of record PVKS010002086.1, read on the forward strand.
CAAAGAAAGCCACATGAAAAACTAAATAAAGATTGTTTCTCTCTTTCTCTCTCTCAGTGTCCCTCTCTTTTTTAAAAAAACAATTCTATGGATCTATTTAGACTTATGAATGTTGATGTGAAAGTTTGCTGTAAAATTGTTTTCATGTTTTACTTTAAAAAAGTGAAAAATGTCTCTGTACGTCTCTAACTTTATTTGTGTACATAAATGTGTATTTGCACTGAAAGTCTAGAAAGGTCCGCGAGAGTGCTAACAGTGTCACCCCGGGGGAAGAGATCATGGAATTGCTCAGTGAGAGCTCAGAGCTGAGCTTTGACCATTGCTGCCTGCTCTGATTAGCTTGTACTCTGTGAATATCATCCCTGGAACAAGGAATAGGCAGATAGGATGGGTGACTCCTCCTCCTCCTCTTCTTCTTCTTTTTTTTTTTTTTTTACTTTATTCACTACTGTTATGATTGAATTGTTTTAGTGATAAAAGTAACCAATCAGAACAATTTAAAGATGGTAACAGCAACAATAACAAATCTCATTTCTATCTGAATGACCTAGAGACACTATGGAACCAAGGGCACGGGCCCAAACTCTGTAGTATAGAGGTGCAGTGCCCAAGTGAATGGATTTGGAGTATGACATTACCAAAGTCCAGCTCCCTAATACAAAATGAAAATAGTGGGTCTAAAGAGGTTTAGTGGGACTGGAACAGTGGCTCAGCGGTTGGAGCGCTTGCCTGGCATGCACGAGGACCCAGGTCCAAATCCTAGCACCACATACACAACTAAGTGTCAGAGAAAAAAAGATCAGATGAATAAATAAATAAAATTGATTCATATTCCCTCTCTCTCCTTCCCCTTTCTAAAATAAATAAATAAATAAATAAAGAGGGTTAGTGATTTTTTTCCCCAAGGCCATTTACCAAGTTTGTAGCAGATAGCTCCAGTGAGAAACCAGGCCTAGCCCCCTTCTATTTCGTTTTGATTTTCTGTGTGTGCATGAGGGGGTGTTTTAAAACTTTGTGCTTTTCGTATAGTTCATTTAGTTTTAAAAGCACAAGATGACATTAATTAGAATTTAGCAGGATAAGATAACTAAGAAATATAGAGACTTCCACCAGTTATGCTAATATACAGACTAAAATAGCTTTCAAATATCAAATGTGAATTTAACTTGGCAAAATAAGACTGTTAATGAGAATGTTCTTGAACATCATGTGGTAGTTCATTTAACAATATAACTGCTGTGGTAATGTGTGTTCCCCTTTGGATCTTTAGACAGAACCAAGTTGAATGAATCTTCTAACAGTAGATTAAGAAAATAAAACAAAAAACACTAAGACAGAGGCTTTGTCAATCTATATAATGATAGTGCTGCTTTGATAAATGGATAACAGAAAGCTTTAAAGTTTTAAATAAAAACTCATTGGTATCCAAACGTTAACTGAAAATTCATTTTTGAACAAATGTTAACCCATTTGTAGCTAATATCTGGGGTCATGGTTACCACAGGAAGAGTGAAAAGGTTTCCTTAGCAATGTAGCATATTCCTTTTAATTGATAGAAAATAAAATAAATAAAATACAGTTATCTCCTTTATCCATGGGGCATTGATTCTGGGTCACATCCCTAGGACCCCAAACCAGTCCCTTCTATGAAATGGCAGAGTGTGTGCATACAACCTATGCACATTCTCCTGAATACTTAGATCATCTCTAGATTGCCCATCATACCTAAGACAATGCCTACGCTGTGTGAATAGTTGTTACACAGTATTATTTAGGGATGATGTTCAGTACAGAAGCAGTTTTTCTTTTTCCTGAGTATCTTTGAACTGTGCTTGGTTGAATCTGGGTTTACAGACAGAGGACAGGCTGTATATTATGGCTCTTAAAGTGATATGGTGGATTGATAGTAAAAGCCCCACTTTTGCCCCCCTCTCTCTACTTCTGCTCTTCGCGTTGTGTCTTCACAGTGGACCTATTTCAGATTTTCCCCAAATCTGGCAGGCCTCATTGGTCAATAGAATATGGTGTGCTTGCATGCCTATTCCAAGACTGATTCTCAGGAGGTCTTGCCCACCTATGCTCTCTCCATGAGAATGAGCCCAGGCTCACCTACCAGATGATAGGCAACCACAAAGAGCAGAGCCAGGTCATCCCAGAGCAGCCAGGCCTCTACTGAGCTGCCAGCTGACTGCTGGTGAAGGGATGAGTCCAGACCAGGTAAGCTGGGTCCAGAAGAACTGACCTGTTGACTGCAGACTTGTGAACTGAATGAGCTCCTGCTGCTTTAGCCACTTAGAGTTGGGTGGCTTGTTAGGCAGCACAATTATGGCAGTAGGTGTCTCTGACTGTAATTTAGAATTATTTAGAGAGTCTATTTCAAAATATCCCAGTCTTGAATTGTGATATTGAAGACATACCCCTATAGGGGTAGGGAGTTTTTATAGAGCAATCATAAAGCTATGAAGTCTCCAAAGAAGCAGCACATACTTATGCAATTGCACACCATACACACACACACACATACACACACACACACACACACACACACACACACAAACACATTAATACCCAAAGACACACAGACTGTCTTTGAGGGGTTTCTGATGAAGGAGACCAAATGAATACTTACGAAATACTCAAGACCTAAGTGTAAATGAGTGAACTTAAATATATACAGGTATATACTTTTCTGACTGGCATCATTTGCCCTTCTTTTGGTAGTAGCACTGCGATGGGTTGTTTCCCATTATGTGTAATCTGGGTGAGACTTTGTCAGGCTGCCTTCAGCACCCTTTGGGTACAGGATAGGTATGTGATCAAACTAATCAATCAGCATTCTTTCTCTGGAATCTGAAGCTCCATCAGGGTAACGTGGATTGGAACTCAGCCCATTCCCTGAAGGATTAGTTGTCTCTTGGATTCCTGAAACCCTTCTGATTTCGTGGGTATTAATAGGTCTTATCTGCAATTTTTCTTTTAATTTTGAAAGCTTACATAGGAAAGTTGAAAAAATAGAGCAAATAGAGCAATGAACATGCATAGACTATCTTCAGAGATTCAATTATTTTGTCATATGTGTCTCATCATGTTCTCTGTGTGGTTTTGCTATAGAATCATTTAGAAGTAAGTCGTGGTGCCGGGCATGATGGCCATGCCTATACTACCAGCCATTCATGAGGCTGTGGCAGAATAATTGCAAGTTTGAGGCCACCCTCGAGAACTTAGGAGATCCTCTCTCTAAATAAAAAATAAAAAGGATTGGGGATGTAGTTCAGTGGTAAACCAACTCTATCAATCCCCAGTATAAATAAATAAGTAATTAGTATATCATACATCTAAATATATTAGCAAGTTTCAACTAAGAATATGGGCATATTCCTACATAACCACAGTATCATTCATTACCTCTTCCAAGAAAATAACAAATGATTGTATGTCATCTAATACAGTTCATATGCAAATTTTCCCAATTGTCTCAAGAATATCAATTATAGCTTTTCTTTTTGTAAACCAGGATCCATAGCAGTAGCAAGGGACCAGGGGATGGGAGGAGGGAGGAGGGAGTATTGGTGAGGGGATATTGGCCAAATTATATTGTTATACTGTATGCATATATGAATATAGAACAACACATTCCATCATGATATACAACTTTAATGCACCAATTAAAAATTTTATATCCTCAAAAGAAAGACAAAAACAAAAATCAGGATCCAGCTAAGTTTCATGCACTGAATTTGCTTATGTCTCTTTAGTCTTTTCAGATCTATAAAAACCAGTCCCTTGGTTCTTTATTTTTGGCATGACAGTAAATTTTTTTTTTGTTTATTACAGGTGGTTTTCCCACAGAGTGACTTCATTTCTTACCAACTGTAGCTTAAAAAGTGTTTTACCCAGAATTGGTTTCTGTTGCTAGAAACTAAAGGTCCCAAACTAAAATACAAGATGTTAGATGAGCTGAAAATATTAAAAGTGGGCAGGTAAGGACCGTACTTGTGGAGCCAGACTCCTGACATTCATTGAACATTTGCCCCAAGCCAAGCCCCATGCCACATGCCTCCTGTCTATCAGAGAAAGACCAATGATGTCTGGGAACACCTGGATACTGAGTTGACTTTCTTTATCCCATACAGGTGTGTGCTTTGGTTATGCTGAGTTTGGGTCAAGAACCAACAGAAGTTGATATCTGTAAGAGATTAAAGTCGTATTTGTCCTCAGAGTGGTCTGCATCTGCTATGACAGCGATGTGGCAAGAACTGGCCTGCTGTTGTTAACTGTGACAGGACTTGACTCGTTCAGAAAGTGTGTAAGGTGCTCACACAGCAATGACACTAAAGGACCAGGACAAGTTGTTCCTAAAACGCACGGTGACTATTTCAGAAGAAAGCTCTGTGTTGCCATTCTGTTAAGTCTCTACATCCTTGGCTGAATTGGGGAATTCTCTGAAAGTGTGTGTGCGTGTTTTCTTTCCACTAATTCACCTGCAGTTGGACAATATACAGGTTTCTAAAGTCTCACAGCCCTGTGAGGGCAGGTGTTAATATTCCCATGTCCCAGTTAGAACAGGCCTTGTGATGCTTGGGAGTTGTGCAGAAGTGTAGGAAAGGGTGACTAGAATGGTTTCCACAAAGGGGCACACATATTTGATGACTGGGAAAAAGGAAATGCAGCCAATCAGGATTTAATTGGTGTGAGACGTATTGAAGGGACACTGTCACACTCCAAAGGTCATCAGACATGCTATTAGAACCAGGCAGACGCTGTATTTGAGTGTTGTTGGTTGGACGCAAGGAAATAGCTACTGTACAATGAAAAATGGCCGTAGACTAATTGCGATCGTAAGGGTCAGCCTGGCAGCCCAGAACAGTAGGGGCTGAGAGGTACTGGGGGGCACAGTCTAACTACCTGCTACAGGGGCAGTTGCTCAGGTAGAAGTTACTGCTGTCACCCACCATTTTTCATCTTGAAGCCGAAAATCAAGATTCTGTTACATTTCCTCACTGTGAAGTGTTGATATTTAATTTAAAAATATTTTTAAAAGTCCTATGCCCACTAAACAAGATACATCTATAGGCCATATTTAAATGATTGATTATGAGATTTTAGTTTTCCAAACCATGGTGACTACATGTGTTATAGCGAAGCACCTCCAGCTCCCTCCAGATCTCCTTGGCTTCTCGGAATCCTGGGTTGGTCTGTGCACAGCTCCATGAACGGTGGCAGCTCATCCCACAGGCACCGGCGTTAATGAAGTTGGTGGTGATGAGATACTAGGCTTAGGCTACATTTTGCTCTCTCGGGTTCCTGTTTGTTCCTGAAGTTTCTTGATTGATTGCCCCTTCTCATCATCACGTCATGCCTTTCTTTCTTTCCCAATTGCTGGCCCCACTGTCTTCAGGCATAACACCAGGTGCAAAAAAAAAAAAAAAAAATAGCCTTATGGACAAATTAACCAGCTTCTGGAATTGTGTAAGTCTGATTCCTATAATAACTCCTTTGCTCTCTATTGCTCAGAAAGCTTCTGCTTTTCTGATCAAACCTAAGCGATGCTACCTCTTCTATAACAGGAGAGGAACCTGGAATCCAGACAGATACAAGAGCTCTAGGTCCTACAGTTACGTAGAGTCTTTTTTGAATGTGAATCCAGTCTCCCTCTCTCTCTCTCTCTCTGTCTTATATATATATGGAGGAGTTTTCTACCTTTCTACTATTTACTAGTCCTACTGCTAATTCCTCACATTGAGTTCTCACTACACACCCTACATGGCACTAAACATTTTACAAATATCAATTCAGCAATTGCTTGCAACAACCCTGTGAACAATTGGAAAATCATTCTCTTTATTTTATTAATGAGGAAACTGAGTCTCAGAAATAATTTGCCCAAGTTCAGGGCAAGATTCAGTTTGGGGCTTTGTGTCAATCTCTGACTTCAGAATTTGTTTTCAACCATTACTGTGGCTTTATTTCAACACAGTGCTTGGCGTTCACTTTTTCCTACCTTTCCAGCTATCAGCTTTGAGAGTTAAATGGTTTTGGTGGTATTTGATAATTTGCTAAAGAGTGCTATAATATATCTCCATTGTGGTAAACTTTGTTATCACTATTTTTTTTCTTTCTTTCTTTCTTTTTCTTTTCTTTTTTCTTTTTCTTTCTTTTTTTTTTTTTTTTTTTTTTTTTTTTTTTTTTTTTTTTTTTTTTTTTTTTTTTTTTTTTTTTTTTTTTTTTTTTTTTTTTGGTACCAGGATTGAACCCAGGGGCACTTAACCACTGAGCCACATCCCCAGCGCTTATGTTTTATTTTGAGACAGGGTCTCACTAAGTTGCTGAGGCTGGCTTTGAACTCACCATCCTCTTATCTCAATCTCCCAAGTCACTGGGATTACAGGAACGTACCACTGTACTGGGCCTAAATTCTGCTATTTTCAGACAAACTGGTAGCTAATATAGATTTTTCAATGATTGTTGCTCCTGCAGTTTTTAATAGGGTTTAAGTTTTGAGGGGAATTCAGGTTAGAGTTGTACAGGGTACCCAATATTAGAAGAATTATGTTGACTGAAATTTCAAGTCACAGAACCAATAATTAGTTAGGAAGGGGAAAAGACATAAGAAAAAAAAAAGGGGGGGGGAATTTATCCAGCTAACAAAGCCAGTTGATTCAAGTGTAGAATTAAAATTCATAGCCCTTGCTTAGACTAGCCTGTATTCAAATTTTAAAGAATTTGTTATTTGAAGCCTTTATAAAACTCTCCACTGTTAAAATGTGTGCCATCTGGGATTTAGCATTTATAAAATGTGCAGTTAAGAAATGCCAAGAGATTCCTCATGCAAACCAGATGGTACAATAACAGCTCTGTCTGTATTTTTTTTTTTTTGGCAGAAAAATAGGGCTCTGAATGGCTTAAAACTTATGTGAATAAATTAAGTCCAACTGATACTTCGGGGACATTACAGCTTCAATAGTGAACTTAACCCACCTAAATATTTTCATGAGTGTTTTCATCTGGAAAAGAAGAAAAACAAAAGTGCAGACAATGGTTCCTTTTGATGGCTTCATATCTGTATTTTTTTAAAACAATATTTCTAAAGGAAAACAACACCAATGACCTTCAAAGTGGGAAAGAGTTTCTTCTTGAGATATATGTATTTAAATCAGAAGTGCAGATATTGAAGTCTCTTTTGAATTAGAAAAGTCCATGTTGAATAGGTCAAACAGTTTTATTACTGTGCTAAAGAGAAAAAAGTACAGGTGTCAGCGACATTTTCTGGAGCGTGCATTTGAAGTGTCTTTACTCAGTAGTTGGGTTTCTCATAAGGCCCAGCTCAGCACGTACAGCAGGGTGTTTTTCACTCTTGCCTGGTTCCCGCAAGTTTTCCATGTAACAGCAAGACTTTTGTAATTCCCTTTACTTTTGTTATTGTTTTTATTTTCATTGAAATTCATAATAAGACCCTCATTAAATGAAGTAATCTTGTTAAAAGCAACGTTCTGCTCAGATCTTTCTTTCTCCTTATTATACACAAAAAATGTGCTTCTCCACCCTACAAGTGGACTTCTTCTGTAATTAGACCTGAATAGCTTCAAAGAACAAACACAGTCGGCATTGAAAACCAGATCTTTTAGGGTGCAGGGGGCAATCTCATTACCAAAAATATGTGTTTCTGGGCCGCAGAAGCCATTCAATTTCTTTCCCAATTAGCAGCGAACGGTTTTTGAGAACAACAAGGGAGATGTTTGGTTTGTGCTTTGCTAGCACTGGTTTTTCTTGGGAGTACATCGGAAGTGTCAGCTGTCACCGTCTCCCTCATTAATCTGTGTCTCTCTCTCTCTCTTTTTCCCTCTCCTTGAGCAAAGGAACCCACAGGTCTCCGTTACAGCTAGGCAGAATCAGGGTAAATCCTTCACGCCAGTGTTGCTTCTCGGGCAGGACTAGACTCCGTGGTAGATAGAATACCATTTTCTCTGGGTCACTGGCAAAGTAAGAGCTGTTAGGTTAGGGGGGACCCTCAAAGTGAAATTTGTTTGTTTTCTCTCATATGTGGAAGCTAGTGTAAAACCTGAAACAGGATGATGGTCTGCTGGGTTTAAGTAATAAACTCACTATAGTGGAAACTCCACATAAGCTGGGGGAACCGTACCTATGAAGGTAAGGGGAGAAGGAAGGGAGGCAGGGAGAGGAGGGAGGGAGAAGGGAGGTTACCAATACTGCTGGTGACACTTGACTCCCATGAGAAGGCTAACTATACATACAGACAAGCAGAGAAACTCAGAATTGTCAACAACTATTATACAGGTATGTGTTCATTTCAAACTGTAGTATGGTAGGATTACAGAGGAGAGATGAGTTTGGGGAAGGGATGAAGCGGGATAGATCCTGGTCTAGGATCAACCTTAACTTATTATCTCGCTATGTCAATATCCATGTATGCATGAATATGTAACAATAATTCCCTCCAATAGGTAAGTCTATGCTGAACTAATGAAAAGAAGTGATATTTGTTAAATGCTCCAAGTGCCAGATAATAAGTTGAGTTTCTAGAATTTTGGGAAAGCAAAGGACAAAATAAAACCTACCCCTCTGAACCTAAATTACAGACAGGAGGGCACCGGGCACTGGCAGGACGTTTCCTTAAGCTGGGTTATGCCAGTGTTGCAGGAGGGTAGAGAAGTGTGGGGGCAGGGTATGGCTGCAACAGCACAGGTGATAAGGGCCATGAGTGAGGTGTGCCACTCAGGTCTGAGCCTCCAAGCCTCTGCCATGTGTATGGCAAATATTCTCTGAAAGAGGCCAGCAGAAAACTGTTGCTCTACACTCAAGAACTTGTTTCCATGAGAACAATACACTCAAGGCCGTAAAAATCCGTCATTTCCTCCACCATCTGTAAGATCCCTCGCAAGGAGTTAGTGTACAGATTATACTCAAATCTGTATTAGTTCTTCTCATTAACGTCTGCCCTCTCTATTTCTCACGAATTTTTGTTTCCTTTGGACTTTGGGGAAAAATAGACCAATCACAATCACACTACTTCTTACAGTTTATAAAACTATACTTTTTAATTTGTAAGGATTTTTACCTGATTCATCTTTACTATTGCAAAGATATTATCAGGATTAGCAACATCTCCCAGTTTTATTCACAAGGAAATTGAGGCTCAAATAGATGGAGTAACTTGCCCTACATATATAATTTTTTTGTACCAGGAATTGAATCCAGGGGTTCTCAACTACTAAACCACATTTGTTTTTAAAGAGAGAGAGGGACAGAGAGAAAGAAAGAATAAATCTTAGTTTTTCATGTAGCTGTCATTGCTCCAACACTTGAGTATGTGATGCTGGGATTCGAACCTATATCCTTGTGCATGCCAGGCAAGCACCATAACTCCTGAGTCACTGCTTCAGCCCCCTGAGCTATATTTTTTTATTTTGAGGCAGGGCATTGCTAAGTTGTTTAGGGCCTCGCTAAATTCCTGAGGCTGGCTTTGAACTTGTGATCCTCCTGCCTCAGCCTCTGGAGCCTCTTGAGATTACAGGTGTGCACAACCACGCCCAGCTAGCCCTATATATCTTATGGACTCCAGGTCTTCCAGCTCTAAGTTCAACCCTCTTACTCAACCTCACCTTGAAGGGATGAGGTACAAAGGATATAAAGGATTTGCTTTTGCTTTTCATTCTCCTCCCCACTCATTTTTCTACCTAGGAAGACATTTCCTAAAGAAATGTCAGAGGGTTCCAGGATCTTTACCATTGAAAAAAAGAGTCAGATATTTTATCCTTTCCTCCGTACTTCCCTCCCTCTCTTTCTTTCTTTTCTTGGTACTGAAGATTGAACTCAGTGGTGCTCTTCTCAGCTACATCTGCAGCCCTTTTTGTTATTTTTAGACAGGGTCTCACTGAATTTCCTAGGCTGGCCTCAAACTTGTGATACTCCTGCCTCAGCCTTCCCAGTAGCTGGAATTACAGGTGTGAGCTACTGTGTTTGGCTTAGATGTTTTATTTCATAGGTGGGTTTATGTCCAAGTCCTAAGAACCATGAAGGCCAAGAAACTCTTCTTTCTTTCCTTCTCTTCCTCATCCTGCATCTTCATCGCTTTCTCTCTGTAATTGCTCTGTCCTTTTATCTCTGCCTCGATTCCATCCTCGTTCTCATTAACAGACTCCTTGCATTGGCACATAGGACTATACCACCAATCATTTATCTTCAAGAAGTCCTATCCCTGGTCATGTACATTTTTCTATGTCTTACTGTATTGATTAATTCAGTTGTGTCTAAATTGAAGAGCTTATGCAAAAAAAAATGAATTGAGAAACTTTTTTTTTTCACAAAGTGTACACAAACATGTTTAAGTATGTCATTCTCTCCGGGCTAAAAACAAAATTCATTTCTTTTATGGCTAAATAATGCTGTCCTTCAGGCTGCTTCCTACAGTTTCTGCTGTTCACATAGAAACCAGAAAAAGGAACAGAGACCCTTGGAGCTAATTATTATTGAAAGGAAGCTGCAGATGAAAGTTCTGTACTTTTTCCAAGTGGGCAAATAATTTATCTTGAAATAAAGACATGGACAAAAAGGGTTAAGAGGAATAAACAGTTCCTAACATCTCCTCCATTTAGTGGACTATTATCCAAATATATTAAAGATTTATAACGACATGGGGAAATATGTATGGTAGACTAAAGACAATGCAAAATGAAAGTGGCCTGTATTGGTGAAAATGGTATAAAATGTACTACAAGTTATCAGTTATGTAAGGGCAATAGATTTTAATTTTCTTGTCACATCTTCAGAGAACATGGATGCATGAAAATCTGTTATTCATCTTTTGAGACCTGTGTGCTTGAAAAGAACATGCATTTTGTGTTGGTTGCAGCGTTCAATATGAATTTAGATCAAGCTTGTTTGCTATGTTCAAATTGCTTACGTCTTTACTAATCTCTATGTATAAATATCTATATCTATATCTATATATATCTATATCTATCTATATCTATCTATCTATCTATCTATCTATCTATATATATATATATATAGGTGGTGCTGGGGATTAAGCCCATGGATAGCCTGGTGCATGCTAGGCAAGAACTCTATCACTGAGCTACACCCCCAGCCTCTATCATTACTAATATTTAATCTTATCTATATCACAGGGGTGTGTTACAATCTATCATGATGATTATGGATTTGTCTTTTTCTTTAATATTTATTTAATTTTGTTTTATCTATTGTGAGGCTAAGTTATGTGGTATATACATGTTAGGACAATCGCGTTAACGTTAATTTTTCTTTCATTACGATGTATTTTTCTACTTCTAGTAATTTTTCGGCTTGAGCTATATTTTGTATGACATATGGGTAGCTATGTTAATATTCTCTTAGTGTTTGCGTCTTATAACTTTTCCTTTGTTTTTCCTTTCAGTCTTCCTGCAGTTTTATACTTTAGATGTATCTATTACAAATAAGACATGTTGAATCTTCTGAGTGGTAAATTTGGCCCACTTAATTTTGTCGATTACAGGTAGATTTGGATTTTGTGTGTGTGTGTGTTTCTTATTCACATTAACTTTTCTAAACTTTTCCTCCTTAAGTGGAAGTTCAAGTTAATGATTTGAGATAATCTTTTTCCTTTTGTAATTAAAAGTTACAAATTTCAGGGCAGGAGTAATGGCTCATTCATTGGTTATGGCACTTGCCTGGCATGCGCTAGGACACAGGTTCAAACTCCAGCACCACATACACAATGAAGTGTCGGAGCAACGAAAGTCACATGAAAAACTAAATAAAATCAATTCTCTTTCTCTGTTTCTCCCTGTCCCTTTCTTTAAAAAAATGCAAATTTCCCCCTAAATTCACTTTCATTCTGTTAATTTTCTTTTTCCTGTACTGGGGATTGAACCCAGGGATGCTCTACCACTAAGCTATATCTCAGACTTTATTTTAGTTTTTTAATTTTAAGGCAGGGTCTGTCTAAGTTGCCCAGGCTGGCCTCAAACTTGCAAGCTTCCACTTTAGACTCCTCACTAGCTGGGATTAATGGCATGAGAACAGTGTCTGGCTTTTTGTTCAAAATATTTGTTAAAGGACTTATGTCTAGAATATATAAAGAAGTCTTATAATTCATTAGTAAAAAGACAACCTAATAAAAAATAGGAAAAAGATTTGCATAGAAAGTGTAAGAATGGCTAATAAGCACCTGAAAGGTGTTCATTGGGGAAATGTAAATTAAAGCCGCAAAAATGCAATTTCTTATCTACTGGGATGGCCATAAACAGAAAGACAGACAATGATAAGGGTTAGAGATGATTTGGAGAAATTGGAACGCTCATACATTCTTGGAGGCAATGTGAATTGATACAGCCATTTTGGGAAACAATTTGGCAACCCATTTGTATATGTGCATATATTTTATTTTTAACAAAAATGCAACACAATTAGTGTAGCAATTGTACAGATTTATGGGGTAGAGTGTGAACTTTTAATACAGATTTAATGTACAATGATCAAATCAGGGTACTTGGCACATCTATAACCTCAGACATTTATCATTTCTTTTTATTGGGAGTACTCAAAATCCTCTATACTAGCTATTTTGAAATATACAATTAATCGTTGTCAGCTATAGTTATCTTATGTTACTGCAGAACATTATAAGTTAAGTCTGGCAATTTCTTAAAGTTAAATATGCATTGCTGTAAAACCCAACACTTCTACTCCTTGGTATATACTCAAAAGATGTGAAAATATCTGTCTGCACAGAAACTTGTATAAGAATATTGATAGCACCTTTTTCACATTTGCAAAGAAAAAATGGAAACAATCCTGTGTTCATTAACCATTGAATAAATAAAGAACATTTGGTATGTTAGCATGGTGGAATACTATTCAGCAATAAAAAGATGAACTTCAAAATTTATTCTTTGAAGAAAAGCTAGACATAAAAGACTATTTTATGATTACATTTTTATGAAATGATCATAAAAAGCAAATCTGCATAGAGTGGAAACAGATGAGTGGTTTCCTAGAGTTGGGACTGGGGATTAACAGATTGCAAATGACCATGAAAGATATTCTTAGTGTGATGGAAATGTTCAAAATAGAGGTATGCAAGAATCAGTGAAATTTGCTCAAAATCACTGGCGTGTATATCTCAAATGGGCATGCCAATTATATCTCAATACAGCTGTTAAAAAAGACCTCCTTATTAAACCAGACTAATTTTGGATTTTTTGGAAATATTTTTTTACATTCTGTGCCAAGATGACCAGTATCATATTTAAAACTTGCTAATCGACATAGCCAAATTAAATGTGCCCAAAATCCCTCAAGATGAAGATGGCACCCTTCAATGTCATGGCCATTCCAGAAGGAAATGGTCCAAGTTCAGTGCTACAGACCTTTCTGGCTGCCTTCCAAGGAGAGAGGCTGGAATGAGCTTTGCCCTAGCATGACAGTCCTTGTCACTGATTAACCAGCTCTATAGGAAGCTGCTCTGCCAACATTCTGCTTCGCCTGGAGAGAAATATCTGGCCCAGCTTTGGTGAGCAGAAAAAATGTCCACTCGCTACCACCAAGCTGCTAGTGATAGCTACCTGGAACTTCTCAAAGAGGCTACCAAGCGGGATCTGAATCTTTCTGATGAAGATGGAATGACTCCCACTCTCCTGGCAGCCTACCACGGGAACTTGGAAGCCCTAGAAATAATCTGCAGCCGAGGGTAAGCTCAATCTGATGGCTCTGTTGGGGGTAGTGTTTTACCAGAGGATTTTACAGGCAGCAGCAAGAGGTAAATACTTTGCCCTCTTTCTAGACTGTCCCGATAACTGGCCTTTTGGAGAAAGAGAGAAAACTGTTAGGGATGCGTTCTTTCTGAGAACTAGCACCAGGGGAGTGGCTCACCCCTTAGCCACAAGCCTAGGAGAGACATTGGACTCTAAGGCATTGTTACTGGCTATGAGAGTGGGGAGATTTTAATTCAGTTTCTTTAAAAAGTCTTTGCCATGGGGGCTGGAGAGGTGGCTCAGTGGTAGAGTGCTTGTCTAGTGTGTGAGGACCCTAGTTTGATCCCCAGCGCTACACACACAGGACAAACAAAAACCAGATGAAAAACATAAATAATTGACACACTGTCTGTCTTTAAAAAAAAAATCTGTGTCATGTAATTTAAATAGTAGGCTCTTTAAAAAGGAGGTTGCCATTCCACTTGGTTTTTAAGTTGCTAACCTTGGCTGGAATAAGTAGTGCATTTTTATTTTATTTTTATCTATGCCATTAAAATTTCATAGTCTTTTATTAGTACGTAATCACAGTGGTCCAATGGAATTCCTGGCTTTCCAAGCTATCATGGGGACCTTCAGCCTATCTAAACTCCATTACCCCGCTAGCCAGTACATACACAGCCCACACAGGGTTTAGCTACCTCTTTTCTTCTACTTGTTACCAGAGGGGTTAGGCAGTGGTAGAAAGAATGGAAGGGAAGGAAAAAAAAGAAAGAAAGAAAATGTGAATAAGATAGCCAAGTGAATTCAATTCAGTACGTACTTGGTGTTCTATGCCAGCCATTTTTTTTTCCTATCCACTAGGGACACTGACCAACAAGACAGATAGGATTCCTGTCCTGGTGATGGGATTTGAGAGGGGAAGACAGACAAGTTATCTATGATGTGTGTTAAAAAGGAGGACGTAGAGGATGCTAAATAAATCAGGTTCTTGCTCAGACAGCTTATAGATGTTGATTCCCTTTATTGAAGAGGGGGGAAATTGGGGAAAAGCAAGAAGAACCCAAGATCAGGAGAGTTCTTGAGTGAATGAGGAAGTGAGTGAAGTTGATCTTCCCCATCCCTCTTGTCTAATTTAAGATTTCCTTTTCCTTGTAAATATGTCTATTCATACGTATACAGGTTGTGTGTATAAAAATTCATGTATATGTATATATTCCATGCCAATATTTTTATTAGTAGTCCACAAATTTATTTCTTAGGCAGTCCCCCTCTTGGACAAATAATATTTTTCCTAGTTTGAACAGTGCTGTGATGACTACCCTTGTTCATAAATCTTTGCTTATACTTTATTGAGAATAAATTATGCAAAGGAATTTTTTTGATTAATTGGCCCATTTGTGCTGCTTATGCCAGAACTCCTCACACTGGGCAACTTATAGAGATCAGAAACAATTCTCACAGTACTAGCAGCTGGCAAGTCCAGATAAAGGTCTCAGGAGGTTCTGTGTCTGGTTAGAGCCCAATGTCTGCTTCCAAGGTGGTGCCTATTGCCTTGACCTTTGGAGGGGAGGAACATGGGGTCCTCACAAGGCAGAAGATACAGAGGGGCAGACAAAAAGGCAAATAGTCTCCATTGAGCTCTATTAGAACACTTAATTCCATTCTTGAGACCTTTTCCTAAAGGCCATGCCTCATGTTACTGTTGTGTTGGAGATGAAGTTTCACACAAATCTTGGAGAGGACATAGACGTTCAAACCATAGCAACATGTGCGCAAAACTTTTTTTTGGGAGGGGAGGGAGTATTGATAACTATCCTTCAGAAAGTGAATATCCATTTTTGCCAGTATGGTAGGTACAAAACGATATACCAGTGTGGCTTTAATGTTCTCTGGTTACTGGTGAGGTTGAAAATTATTTTTATGTTTGGTGATCATTGTATGCCCACTTTTTTATTTTTTCAAAAAGAGTGTTATTTATTTATTCATCTGGGTTTTACTTCTTTGACACTTATTTGTGTTTGCAGTGCTGGGGATGGAACCAGGGATCTCATGCATCCCAGGCATGTGCTCTAATGCTGAGCCACCACTCCAGTCCCTGAACTATGAACTTTTACCTTTGTCCCACTTTTATATTGGGGTTATCAATATTTCTCATTGATTTATAAAAATGCTTTTTAAAGTTAACAATATTTATCCTTTGTCCTATGTTACAAATATTTTCACAATTTTAAATTCACTTTTAAACAACCAATATTTTAAATATAAACACAAATATAAACATATTTAAGTATATATTTTAAGCATATATTTATAAGTCTCTATCAATCTTTGCTGTGTACCTCTAATTTTGAGTTCATTCAGGCCTATCAATTGAGATTTTTTTCCTTCAATATTTTTTCATTTCATTTTATATTTTAAAGACTTTTTTTTAAGACAGAGGGACAGTGAGAGAGAGAGAGAGAGAGAGAGAGAGGAAGAATAAATTTTATTTAGGTTTTCATGTGGCTTTTGTTGCTCTGAGACTTCATTGTGTAAGTGGTGCTGGGGTTTGAACCCACGTCCTCACGCATGCCAGGCAAGCACCGTAACCACTGAGCCACTGCTCCGGCCCTAAAGACTCTCTTTATATGTAATTTATTTTGACTTAAGATCCAAGGTTATGATCTATCTACACATTTTTAAAGTTTTTAATCATTTGTTCCTAACATAATTTGTAATAGTCCATTCTTTCTCCCCTAATTTGACAGAGTAACATGATTTCTTTCAATGTAATATCAAAATCCAGTCCATTTATTAAATACTGGCTAGCCCTGTATTTTCTTGTCCTTCTTCTCAACTCTTGTTTTCTCATCAATTCTCCAGTGTGTCGGATATTGTTTCCTTGCCCCCAAAGCATTTGAGACTTGTCGTGTCAAGTTGGTCTGGTAGAGGAAAAATAAAGTCTTGTGAGGGATCAGAGGTCATCTCCCATCTTGACCACAGCCAGTGTGAGATCAAATTGCTAATTAAATTTAAAGGAGATAAAGAGGGAAGAAAACTAAAACTTGAACTTAGCTTATCAACTTCCAAAGTCCATTCCAGTCTGATGATTTAAGTGTTTATTTCTCATTACCTGACTGAGACAGTGGATTCTGTGGTAACTCTTAATATGAGAACTGTGGCTTTCTTAGAAAGCTATTTTTCTTTCTTTTTAAAATTTAAAGATGGAAAACAATCATTACCTGAATTATCCTACCCTGGGAAGGATAATGGAGCCAATTGCAAAAAAAAAAAAAAAATTCATTTGGTTTTACAGTGTGTATGAAAGCTTTTGGCTTTATTTTCTAAAGTGGAAATAAGTTGTTTATTTTCCTCTCTTAAAGGAATGCCTGATTGTAGTAACATTTCACATCAGATTAGAACGAAGTTTATAATGAAGTAAAAACCACACCCATCATCACAGTGTAAATGCGCACTACCCATTTTACAGCGGGGTTGCATCCTGATAAGCTCTCAGAAGCTAAAAATATATTTAATTACCTAAATTCTAAACATCATAGTTTTAGCAAACCAGGACACCATGAGTTTCAGTTGTTTACTGTGCTGACCACATAGCTCACTGGGCACCAAGACTACCTGCTGCTGCCCAGCATCACTAGAGAATGTCCTACTGAATATTACTAACCTGGGAAAAGATCAAAATTCAATGCAGCTTCTACTGAATGCTTATCCTTTTTGTGCCATTGTATTACCTTAAATCCAAACGCAAGCATTGTGATGGGGACCGTCTATGTGTCCTTCCAGACTTTGGTTTGAGCACATTCATATGTACAATTTTCTCCCTTAAGGCAAATGGTACTGAAGCTGTGATATTTCTTTCTTTTTTTAAACAAAGAAGGAGAGAGAGAGAGAGAGAGAGAGAGAGAATTGATATTTATTGAGTTTTCCACATGGCTTTCGTTGCTCTGACACATAGTTGTGTATGTGGGTGCTGGGGTTTGAACCCGTGTACTTGTGCATGCCAGGCAAGCACCATAACCGCCAAGCCACCGCTTCAGCCCTGAAGCTGTAATATTTCATAGGTTGTTTGCACTTAAAAGTCAAGATCCCTGCTACTATTTTAAATGACTATTTGGTGCTGTATTTTATCATTTCATTCATTCATTTACTTATTTTAAATTGACAAAATTGCATATATTTATACATTTTGGACCATGTATACCTTGTAAAATGGTAATGGTAAATCAAGCTAAGTATATGCATCATCTCATATAGATTTTTGTTAAGAACTTTGAAAATGTACTTTATTAGCCATTTTTAAGTGTGTAATATATTATTAGTAGCCGTAGTTACCATGTTGTACAATGGATCTCTTGAGCTTGGTCCTCGTAATGGAAATTTTGTATTGGGGTGACCAATATCATCTCCCTAATCCCTTTCTCCCCTTCAATCATTCTTCTGCTCTGAGACTTTCTATGACTCCATAATTGCTTTTCTTTTCTTTGTACTGGACATTGAGCCCAGCAGTGCTTAACCAATGAGCTGCATTCCTACCCTTTTTGTTTTTCATTTTGAGACAGGATCTCACTAAATGGCTTAGGGCCTCACTAACTTGCTAAGGCTGCCTTTGAACTTGCAACCCTCCTGCCTCAGCCTGCTGAGCTCTGGGATTACAGGTGTGCGCCACACACCCAGTAGTTAATTTTTCTTTTAATTCCACATATGAGATCATGCAGTACTCATCTTTCTTTGCCTCCATTATTTCACTGACCGTAACATCCTCCAAGTTCACTCAGGTCATCACAAATGACAGGATTATCTTAATATATTTCTTATTATAATATTCTATTATATATTATGGAATATTAATATATATGTGGCACATATATGTGTGTCTATATATGTAATATTTTCTTTAATCATTAATCCATTGATGGATGCTGGTTGATTCCATAGTTTATTTAATCAGTCACCTATTTATGAATTTAATTTGAATCCAGTCTTTTTAGCTGTTATAAGGTTGAGACGAACACCCTGTATGTTGTACAAGGGTCTGGCATTTCCTTTGGATAAATTCCTAAAGGTAGAATAGCTGATTCGAAAGAGTGCCGTGTTTTAAAGGCTTTTGGTACATGTTATGCAAGGAAATTTGAACCACTTCATGCTTCCTCCAACAGTTCCTTTCCTCAGACTTTTCCTAGAACCAACTATTAATATTCTTTTTAATCAATGCTTATCTAATGGGCAAAAAAGAAGTGTATTGCTTTAATTTGCATTTCTTTGAATATTTGAGTCCAATTAATTCCTTTTTATGTAGAAAACATTTTTTGAAAGAATGATTGTTTTTGTGAACAACTTCACAAGAAAAAAACTTCAAAAGGAGAAATTGGAATGGAACAGATGCTTTAGAGTAACTTAATTTAAGCAAATGCCTATTTAGTGACAATAATATCAAGCCAGCTTGAAAAATGTTTGCCCAAATGCGCTGATCTACCAAAAATCAAGGGCAAATTATTTTAAAATCTCTTCAGTTAATCTTTCTTTTGGGAAAGTACAGTAAAAAAAAAAAAAAAAAAATCAGCACTAGATTTAGCCCAAGGACACCACGGAGCATCAACGTCAGAGTTTGTGTTAGTTAGTTCTTTGTCGCCATGACCAAAGTTCCTGACAATAACAACTTAGAGGAGGAAGTGACTGTTTTTATGGTTTCAAAGGTTCAGTCCATGGCTGGCCTGCGATGAGGCAGAACATGATGGCAGAAGAGTGTCACAAAGGAAAGCAGCTCAGGACATGGCAGTCAGGAAGCAGAGAGTGTGGGAGGGGAAGGGGACATCCCCAGTGACACACCTGCTCCAGCCACACCTCACCTGCCTACAGTTACCACTCAGTCCACTCAAACTAGGATGGACTGATTAGGTCGCAGCTCTTATAATCCAATCATTTCACCTCTGAATATTCCTACATTAACACAGGCGCTTTTGGGAGACACCTGATACCCAAATCATAAGTCTTGGCTCATAGAACAAGGGAGCTAGTTTGTCAGATATATATAATTGTTTTATCAAGAAATGTGAAAGATGACAAGAACTGAATTTAGAAAGACCATGTGGAGCTTTTCTATAGAAAATATTTTTCTTTAAGCTTTACATCAATTTGGAAAGTTGCTTTTAAATAGAATTTTTGCAAGTGGAAATA
Source organism: Aplodontia rufa (assembly GCA_004027875.1). Lineage (NCBI taxonomy): Eukaryota > Metazoa > Chordata > Mammalia > Rodentia > Aplodontiidae > Aplodontia > Aplodontia rufa. The sequence goes on from PVKS010002086.1 coordinate 82,745, forward strand.
GCTTTAATGCACTAGGAAAACCTGTGAATCATCTTATAGTTTCATCTGTAAATTTGGAATTTTGCATTTGAAAGTTTCTTTGAGGAAAATTCACCTTTGTGGTCATCTCATCCTTTTACATTCTTCCTCCTGTCTTGAAAGCATCATTTAAGATCCCTTGAGATGGGAAAATTCCACTATGCTATGGCCTTAACCCAGACTTCTTTTTCTTCTTCTTTTTATTTTTAAAGGGGAGGGGGATAGAGTGAGAGAGAGAGAGAGAGAGAGAAAAAAAAAACCCAGAATCAATTCTATTTATGTTTTCATCTGGCCTTAGTTTCTCTGACACTTAGATGTGTCTGTGGTACTGGGATTTGAACCTGGGTCCTTGCACATGTCAGGCAAACATTCCAACTGCTGAGCCACCACTCCAATCCCCTAACCTGGACTCCTTAATTCCCTGTCACCTCCACCCCCATCCTCACCACTCCCTTCTCACTATAATTTCTTTTTTAGCTTATCCAATCCAAAGATAATTCCAGGCAAATTTAATCAGTGTGTTTTTTGTTTATGTCTACAGTAATGTCTTGGGTGTTTTACAATCCCTCTTTTGATGTCTTGGGTACTTAAGGAGTCTTTTGAATATGGTGTTTGGCTAAAATAAATAAAAAGTGAAATCACGTGTTTGGGGGTGAGGCACTATGCTCCCCTCGATGCACAACTGTGCCAAGGTTGAAAGGGGTTTCCTTTGATCTGAAACAATTAAATCAGACTGACTGATCAGAAACTTCTTGAAAAAGGCCTGCCCAACAAAACTGTTATTTAATAGCTGCTTTCCTTAGATTCGGTTTCATAGTCTGTCTTTCCCCTTCACTGTCCTTGCCTTAATCCCCAGCCTGGGGCACTCTGGTCACACTGATGCATATGCTGGCTTCCCCAGGTATGCCATGTGATGTCACCCTTATGTGTACTCCTCATGCTGTTCTCTCTGTGCAGAAGGAGGTCTCCAGTTTCTGGGCTGGAGAGAGTACACAGGTGTGTTTTATTTGGACTTCATTGTATTTTTTTTCTTTTAAATTTGAACCAACACTTAAAAGTTCCATGAAATTCTGGATTTGTCTTCATTTAAAGAAGAATGGAGGCTCTGATGACATTGTTTCTGCTTTTTATTTAAGGCAGCATCAGCACAGCCTCGTCCTTTCTGGAAGAAGCATGCACTTAACTGTGTCTTTGTTGAAAGAACCTGGCTCCATTTGGTCACTTGCATTACCTGCCTGGCTTTTTTGTATTGGTTTGAGATTTCTGCTAGGAGTTACAGATGACAAAAAGGAGAGAAAACAGGCTTTGCCCTGTCAGAAAAATATTCTAATTAGGGAGACAGACTGTAGATATTGAACATGACTATGAGCACTAAAAACCATAGAAGTTATTGTGCTGCTGGAAACTTACTAGTTGGGTGGGAGAAAAAATAAATATGTAAGATGAAGGTTTGTGAGTTTAGAGGGGAATTATAATGTCATGTGTATGGAATACTCACTATGTGCCAAGCACCTTATTTTAATCCACTTAACAACTCTTTAAGTCAGTGGTATTATTAGTCTCAATGTACAGATGAGGGAACTGAGTCCCAGAAAAGCTAGAGGACTTGAGGCTGGTGAAATGGAAAAGATTAGGTGTGTTGCTCAAAGACTGTATCATGTCAGGGATTATTAGATGTAGAGGCAGGCCTGATCCAACCTGCACTGCCTATTAACCTTCGACAAGCTCTCCTAAGTCTTACCTTATTTTTTGTACCAGAGATTGAACCCAGAGGCACTTATGCACTGAGCCACATCCCCAGCCTTTAAAAAAAATTTTTTTTTAAAGATTTTGAGACAGGGTTTTACTAAGTTGCTTAGGGTCTTGCTGAGACTGGATTTGAACTTTCAGTCCTCCTGCCTCAGCCTCCTGAGCTGCTGGGATTATAGGCATGCTCCACCACACCTAGAAGTTCTGAGTCTTTTTAAATACTTTTTAAAAAAATTAGTGCATTATAGTTATATATAATATATTACGGTTCATTTTGACATAGTCATATAATCATGGGATATAATTTGCTTCAATTCCAGTCCCCAGTACTTCCCCTTTCCCTTCCCTCCTCCTTGTCCCTATTCCCTTTTCTCTATTCTACTGGTTTTCTTTCTATTCACTTATAGATTTTTTTAAAAAATTAGTGTACTATAGATATACATAAAAGTGAAATTCCTGGGTTCGAGCGATGGCTCAACTGGCATGTGTGAGGATGCAAGCTCGAACCCCAGCACCATGTATCCAACGAAGTGTCTGAGCAACGAAAGCCACACGAGAAACTAAGCAAATTGATTCCCTCTCTCTCTCCTCTCTCCTCTCTTTAAAAAAAAAGGAAAAAAAATTCACCGTGGTGTAGCCATACATGTACATAGGAGAGTCTGGACAATTTCATTCCACCATTCTTCCATTTTCCTATCCTTTCTTCCTCCCTCTTCCTCAATCCCCTTCCTTAACTCCACCTATCTTTCTTCTGTCTTCATGGAACTACCCCTCCCCAGTTTTTCCTCCCCTCCTTATTTTCTTCTAGCTTCTGCATACGAGAGAAAACATTTGACCTACTTTCTGAGTCTGGCTTATTTTACTTGGCATGATTTTCTCCATTTCCATCCATTTATGAGCAAATGTCATAATTTCATTCTTTATGGCTGAGTGAAACTCCATTGTGCGTATACACCACATTTTCTTTATCTGTTTATCTGAGTCTCAGTCTTACTTCTGTGATGAGATTGCTTCCTGCCTTCTCTAAGAGGGTGATGGTTGTTGATGGCGGGCAGTGACAGTGGAAGTGCTTAGGGCTTCCCAGAGAGGAGTGATAGCATTGCGAAGTCAAATCACAGGGCCCTGGCTGGGCTGTGTTAACCAGTGCAGCTCTTCCCAGCTCATAGCAAGTCTGTGAATTACTAGAGGATATCATTAAACGCTAGGTTCTCCTTCAATACGTCTGGGCTGAGGTCCAAAATTCTGCATTTCTAAGAAAATCACAAGCAGTGCTTCTTCTTGCTGTTGCTTCTGGTTATCTGGGGACCAAAACTCTTTATGGCAAGGAACTACTCAGAGGAGAAGAAAGAACTGATAATACTGAATATTACCAGTTGCAAGGGTGTGATCTTCTCTTCAGTTTCTGCTTTATACTTACCAGAAATGTTAGGAGAACTTTTCAGACTCACTTTCCTGTCCTTCCACAGGGTCTGTGCTTATCCCTTTAGGCCTCCCAGGACAGGGGAGCTCATAGCCCAGGGCAGGATTCCAGTAGGCATTGAGTCATTTCACAGATCTTCACTGAGAACCTACCAGTGTCACTGCTTCTGTGCCAGATAGTAGGTCTGTGGCCTCATTGCTACTATAGTGTCTGTAATCCCTTGACCTCTCATAGAACTATCACTTATTCAATACTGAAAGTAAACAAAAATACTTGGAGATGTTCTTCCCTTTATATAAATAATGATTGTAGCAGATACTGCTGACCACCTACTCAACATCTACTCCTCTCTTCTTTCTTGCTGATGGGAATGCACTTTTGTCTGTTTTTTATGTTCCCGCGTGTGATTGGAGAGAAGATAGCAGCATTGTCCTGGAATCAGCTCTTCCTGGTCCCTAAAAGGTTATTATTGAATTTTCAGGAAGTTTGAGAGTCAGTTAAACATAAAAATTATTAAAATAAAGTGATGTAAGCCTATAATTTAAATAATTATATTAAAAAGATAATACTCAAAATTCCTCACATCCTAATTACTTTACTACATTTTACTATTAGTGCTCTTAAGATTTATAGGCGCATTGCTTCTATATGGGAAAAATAATTGATAATTGTATGCTACTGCACATCTCTTCCAACCTGTGCCCAATGATGTTATATTGGTAGGTTGAAATTTATCATTGTGGGTATGTTTACACAACAGAAATTGGCACATGCTATAAATCAGAGCTTTGATTTTTCCCCCCTCAAATGAGCCAGTTTTTAAGCATTTACCAGTATACCATTGGATAATCCTATTCCTAACTCCAGGGAAAAATTCTAATTGATTTAAATTAAACATGGTACTATATTTCCCTTTCCTTCAGCATGGGAACCAATTCTGGCCAATGAAATATGAAAGTCACCCTGCTAGGGAGTTTCTTGGAAAGCTTTTCTTCTAAAAAGGAGACAGGATAGAGATGAGCTTTTTTTGTTTCTGGCCATATGGTGACTAGATGTGACATGACTTACAGCAGCTATCATATGTCAACATCAAGGCAGGATAAACATGCTTGCACTAACATGCATTTTGTTTATTATTTGTTTTTATTTCTGTTTTTGGAAATCATGTTCCCAGAAAAAAAAATACATTTAACATGCATCTTTTGTATTTCCTCTTCTAGAGGGGACCCTGATAAATGTGACATCTGGGGAAATACTCCTCTACATCATGCAGCTACCAATGGCTATGCCCACTGTGTCTCATTTCTGATCAACTTTGGTGCCAACATCTTTGCCTTGGATAATGACTTACAGTCTCCACTGGAAGCTGCTGCCAGCAGGGATCAGAATGAATGTGTTCTGCTCCTGGATAAGGCTGCCACTTCCCAGAACATCATGAACCCCAAGAAGGTCGCCAGGCTGAAGGAGCAGGCTCAGAAAAATGCCAGGAGACAGATCAAAGAGTATGAAAAACTCCAGGAGAAGTACCAAAATAAGATGGCCCGCACCCACAGCAAGGAGGAATCAGGGACTCTTTCTTCTTCCAAGGGCACCTTCTCTGGATCATCCTTCTCTAGCCCTTCTGCTTCCAGTACATTTGGATCCTTGTCTAAGGGCATTAAAGACACCTTCAAGTTAAAGTTCAAGAAGAACAGAGACACAGCAGAGCAGGTAGGGAGAAGTGGGCAGAGGAATGTGATGGAAGTGTTCAGAGAGGAGGAAGAAGACTCATTGTCAGGGGGCTTCAAAGAGAAGCTCCAGTTCCCAGAAGAGGAGGAGGATAATGTACAACATGAATCCATTCTCAACCGTCCAGGTCTGGGGAATATTATTTTTCAAAAGAACAGAGTGTTGGGCCCTGAAGACATTGCAACCCTCGAGAGGGGTTCTGGATTTAAAATGCCCAGTGAATTTCTCCAAAGACAAGGATCAGCAGAGGCTGATGAAGCTGAAGAGGAAAACGGCGTGGGGTCACCTGACTTGCCTTGGGATGAGGATGAAGTGGAGTGGGAGGAAGACGTGTTGGATGCCACACCCCTGGAAGTGTTCTTGCTCTCCCAGCATCTGGAAGAATTCCTTCCACTTTTCACGAGAGAGAAGATTGATCTAGAGGCTCTGTTGCTTTGCTCTGATGAGGACCTTCAGAACATACAAATGCAGCTGGGTCCTAGAAAGAAAGTTCTCAATGCCGTAAACAGGAGAAAGCAGGCCGTGCAACAACCTGGCCCGCTGGTGGACACCAGTCTCTAGGGGAGAGTGCTGGGCCAACAGAGTGCATCTGCTGCACTTGCGCCAGGCACTGGCCCACTGGAAGCTCCAATGCCAGCCTACTGGGAATGGCTTCAGGGTTTGGGAAGTGCCTACCAAAGAAGAGGCCCAGACTCCACTCTGGAAAATACTCTACAACTATCAAAACAATCATTGAGAAACTCAAGGAGACCTGAGAGCTAGAAAATGGCATTTCTCTGCATTATCACCTGATATTTTTTGAATGAAGAAATGGACCAATGGATGATAGAAAGGGAAGGAAATTTACTTTTCTAACTCTGGTCTTAAAATAATACTTTCTCATTGCACTGGCTGACAGCATGCTTCCTGATGTGCATAGTGGGAATTCTGACTCTGGTTCTGTCCTGAGCTCTGGGATGTTGCCCATCAACAAGGACTGAAGTTCCTTGTTGCCTGAGGCTTAGTGTCCAACTTCAGTACATCTAACCTCTCAACAAGTACTTACATGTTTACAAATAATGTAACTGGGTTTATAATATTCCAACATGAGAACAGGGACAGGGTGACAGGTAGGGAGAATGAAGAAAGAGAACATAGGGTAACTGTTAATGGACTGAATTATTTTCCCCCTAAAATTCATGTTGGAACCCTAACCACCAAAATTACTATTTTTGGAGATAAGGACTGTAAAGAGGTGATTAAGGTTAAAAAAGGTCATAAAAATCAGGTCCTAATCCCCTATGACTGGTGTCCTTAAAAGAAGAGCAAGATAGACATAAGGATGTGCTCAGGCACAGAGCAAATTTCACGCAAGGACACAGCAGAAGGTGCTGTCTGCCAGCCAAAGAGAGAGGCCGCAGGAGAAACCCATCCTGCCAACATCTTGATTTTGGACTTTTAGCCTCCAGAGCTGTGAAAAAATAAATTACTGTTGTTTAAGCCACTCAGTCTATGGTGTTTTCTTACAGCCGCCAGAGCTAATTAAATCAGCACCTAAGTAAGAGGATGGTGACAGAGATAAAAGGATACAGAAGAAAGAAATCAGGCTTAATTTATGACTTTTGGCGGAGGGGAACCGAGTCCAGGAGCACTCTCCCACGGAGCTACCTCCTCAGCCCTTTTCATGTCATTTTATTTTAATTTTGAGACGGGGACTCACAAAGTTGATGAGGCTGTCCTCAAACCTGTGGTCCTTCTGCCTCAGCTTTCAGAGTAGGTGTGATTAGGTGTGCGCCAATACACCCAGCTCTTGATGATTTTTATGCTTTCTATATCTGAAAAACAGGTTTAAAAAATCTAGTTTGATTATAAAGGGAAATTCTGTTTTCATTCTTATTATGTATCTTTACTTACTGTTGTCTTTCACCAAAGCTGCATTTAGGTTCCACAACATAAACTGGCCACGATTGTTGTTGACATGTTTTTGAAAGGCAACCCCAAACCCAAATCAGAACTCTTCTGAATAGCAAAATGTCACTGGATTTTTATAGCTATATTGTGTAGAATTTTTTTCATTGATTATGCATATAGTATAGAAGCAGCTGTTCACCTTCAGCATGATCTAATTCACATCTGTTTGGCTTATGTTTTATTCATCTTTTTCATCGCTGTGACCAAAAGACCTGACAAGACAATGTTAGATGAAGAAAAGGTTATTTGGCCCTCACAGTTTCAGAGGTCTCAGTCCATAGATAGCCATCTCCATTGCTCTGGGCCAGGGTGAGGAAGAACAACATGATGGAAGGGTGTGGTGGAAGAAAGCAGCTCAGAACATGGCACCAGGATGCAGAGCCCAGGTCACCAGGGACAAAATATATACCCCAAAATCATGCCCCTAGTGGCCTACCTCCTTGAGCCACATCCTACCTGCCTATAGTTACCACCCAGTTAATCCTTATCAGTGGATTAATGAACTGATTAGATCAAGGCTCTCATGATCCCATCATTTCACCTCTAAACTTTGTCTCCCCTATGAACTTTTGGGGGATGCCTCATATTTGAACCATAACAACTTATTTCAAGAGGCATAGAGATCATAGCTTTGGAATAATACAGATACTCAAATCTGATGAACAAGTGGCTGAGGATGGATGAATTTAGGAAGCTTGTCAGTCATTAAATGTGTTGCATTAGAAAATAATTATGCTTATGAATACTATGTTTTGTTTTCCTGGCGTAAAAAGTCATACTTGTCCTCAATAGTGTACATAAAAGCAGTTGGCTTGTACAAGGTAGTCTGAGCCTGCCTTTATTATATGTCATTATTATGGATGCCAGAATTGCTCTTCACATATTCCCCAGAATCTTGCTGATGAGATGTTATTTCTATTTTCTGTCCCAACTTACATAATGAGGAAAACTCATCAGGTTGGGAGAAATGAGACTATACGTACATCTCTCACCCCTTTTGAGGAGATATTTGTCACCTAGACACTTTTCTGTTCTTCTTGGGGGCCTTGACCTTTTATGATTTATGGAATTAATAAGTGAGCTCTCCCAACTTGTTAGCATTGAGGATGTGCCTCTTCATCACACATGGTGTAAAAAAGGTTTATACCATGTTATAAAAGGTTATAAATGCTCTAAGAATTCCAGATCATTCAAATCAAACTACATGTTTAGAATAGCTCAATTCATTGATACCGGTTTCCTACCCCTGCCCTGCTATTTTCCCCTCCTCTGTAGCCTGACATAAAAGTCAACAAGAAATAAATAGCTGGAAGCATTTCACTGAAGAGAGGAGTTTGAGAAGTTATGGTGTGGTCAATGGTATTTGAAGCAGGCTATAAGCTCATAATTTCTATGTTGAGTCACCAGCCCACACGTTTTTGGGGGCTCTAGATCTGTAAGCCTAAGTCTCATCTGATATCCCCCTTCAAATGTGTCCTTTACCCCTCACCCATGAGCTGTATTTTATCTAAAAAATAAAGAAAAGTTTGTCATTACACTCATTGTGACCATTATGACCACTGTGACGCCCCTCCAGGGAGCATATGGAAAAACTGATCCTCCTCATTTCCTCACAACAAAAGTTACGGAAGCGAACACCACAGAATTGGAAAATGCTTTATTTCAGGGAAAAACAAAGTTAGTGAAATACAAGAGAGGGGGTCACCTGCTAGAACAGAAGAAATGGTTACTAGTGCTACTTTCCAACTACAGACATGAAGGGGGATCTCAGTATTTAAGTAAGACCATAAGCACAAAGGGCTCCCACATTTGAGCTTAGAAATTATGAAACAACCAGGGGCAACAACTCTTGAGCTGTAGCATCCATCTCAACACAAAAATTCCTTTGTTTCATTTACCAGATGACCAGGAATCATATACTAGTTTGGCTGCAACCATGTCTTCCACTGCCATTCCTGGAATGGACAGAAATTTGTTGGTTCACCTTTGGTCAGAGCAACTCCTGAAACCCAGGCCCTGTGACTGGCAGTTTTCTGATATATCATGCATGCTACTAATGCCCATCAGGATAATAGAGACTGCTACCCAGAGTTCAGGCTTGGATGATCTGCAAAGGGCAGGTCAAAGCAGGGACTATGGTTCTAAGCAAGAAATGCCCACATGTTGTTGTATCCATCAGGGTCTAGTTCAGGGATCAGCAAACTTTCAGTTAAGGGTCAGATGGTGAATATTTTCAGCTTTGTGGGCCCATGGTCTGTCACAATTACTCAACTTTGCCTTTATAGTGGAAAAACAACCAAAGATGATAGGTCAGTAAATAGGCCTGCCTGCATTCCAATAAAACTTTATTTATAAAAACTCAAATTTGAATGTCATTTTCATGTATCATGAAATACTTTTTTCCTTTTAATCATTTGAAAATATAAAAACCATTCCTAGTTCATGGGCCATACAAAAACTGTTGGCCAACTTTGGCCTGCAGACTGTATTTGCTGACCTCTGGTACAGATCAACCCTGCATCCTTAGCATCTCCCCTTTGTCTTGTATAGATTGAGCATCCTTAATTTGAAAATTGGAAACCCTGAATGCTCTAAAATATGAAACTTTTTGAAGATCACACTGGCACTTTGATTTTGGAGCATTATGGATTTCAGATTTTCAGATCAGGGATGCCAACCAGTACAGCCTGTGAAAATATTCTAAAATCTGAGACACTTCTGATCCCAAGCATTTTGGATAAGGCTTACTCAATCTGTAATTCTGAAAGTATACCTTAACCTTTGTACCAGAACAGATACATAAAGGTGTTTAAGAGGCATCCATCAAAGGATGTGCCAATAAACCAAACCCCCAAAGAGAGAAAAATAAAACATTGCTCAAAAGGGGAGAGTAGGTCTGCATAGCGTTTGCCTCCTTGAAGAGGTTGGCTATCCTTGGGTCTGCTGTGAAGCCTGAAACTTTCAGACACAACTGGATTAGTAGGATATCTCTGAACCAAGTTCTACACAAAGTTTATACTGCTTTTTTGCCCGTCTTCAAGTACCTGAGAGATTTTAAAAATATTTAACAACTGGCAAGGCTATTAAATCATGGCACAACTGCTGGGTGGCCACCCTCTTAACGCTCTGTCAATCATTAAAGCTTTTGTTATGAAGTGCGAATGGTCTTGAGGGAGGGGCAGAGGCACTCTTGAGGGGCACGGGATAGCAACTATTTACCAACGAGTTTGGGAGTAATTCAGTATCGTAGGCATATTGGTTGAATGTCAATTCTGTTCCCATGTACTTCTATTTTCTTAAGTCTGGTAGGGTGGAAGAGGTGGGCCAGGGGGCCCAGGGATGAGCCACTGGGAGTCCAGTCTTTGTTGGAACAAACCAATTCAGTGGTTTAGGGCTCCCATGAAAGCCATCTTCCGAGCAATAAGTAGGAGGGGAGGGGAGAATGGAATGAAGAGGTCTTGGCTGTATTTCCTGTCTGAATCTCTTTCAGGCTGGGTCTCTTTGTCCTTTAACATCTTTAGCTCCTACTTCCCCCAACCCCACCTCTGAAAATGGTTTCCTTCTGAATTTATTTAGATCTAGGTCTGAATGACTTACTGCTGATACTTGTTGAACACAAATAAGTTTCCAAGTAAATCTCACTTACTTCTTATAACAACTCAAGATAATGGGGTTTGAAGAAAGTGTGGCTCAGAGACCTCAGGACAAGGGCACACATCCAGTACATGGCAGAGAAGGGACTCCAAGCCAGGACTTCCCAATTCCAGAGTTCAGGGGTTTAGCCACTGCACTAGGCCATGTAAATAATTGACCAGAATGATGGACTTGACATTGACAATGACTCTGCTCCAGGGTCTGGTGATTCATTTCTCTTTGCCCCTTTTGGTAAGCTTGTCTTGTGCCCTGGCTGGATTTGTGCCCAGGGAGCAACGGATCTTACCCAAAGACTTGAAAACCGTAGTCTTCTCGCAGTGGGCTGGCTTCACTCCCTTCACTACTTCTCCCAGCTCAGCGAAGATCTCAGCCTGAGAAACAAACACATGCTGGCTGAGTGAAGCTCAGGGTTGGCTTCAAGGGCTAAACGTGATAAAAAGACCATCTGGAAACTGGATATCAGAAAGGATGCAGTCCCCTGAAATCCTTTCTGATGCCACAAACACAGCGAGTGGAGTTTGCACCGAGGGGGCTGGCCTGCCAGGACCCCATATCAGTGAGGATACAGACCTGTTTTGATCTGAACATGAATTTTGGCAGTCCCCTTCTTGCTTCTGTGCCATGATTACAAGGGGAAAAAACAGCCAAAGAGTGGCCAGAAGGTGGTCCACCACAGTCCTACCGCTTTGGCTACACTGGGAAGCTTTCTAGGCTGCAACAGGCTCCCATCTCCCAATCCTACTTATAAGATGATCCAATGGAAAAAAAATCCCTCAAGCTTCAAGCTTCTCACTTCTGGCAGAGGGGACAGGAATACACATGCCATTACCATAATGGCCATGTTTTTTTGGAATGGGATTAAAAAGGGTTGCAAGATGTTTAGGAGTTTCTTCACCACCAGGAAGCGAGCTGACTGAAGTCTGGAAGAAGACACACCAAAGGAGGAAATTGGTGAAGCCCTGGGATCCAGTCCAGGTCAACCAGCAGCTGCACCGAGGCGGGAGAGGTGACTTACCCCTGACAACAGGACATCTCCTGACTCCTTCAGGGCGGCCTCCTGGGAATCCACATACAGTACTGCCTGCTTCATGAGTTCATCATCCAGCTCACGCCAATCGGGTCTGCTGGCTCCGATGGCTACGAAACAGCAAAACATAACCTTAGCCCAGAAGAGTCCCAAGGGACACTAACAGGGACAAAACATGGGAGAGAGTTGAAAGTACATGTGGGAGTATTCAGATTTGGAATTATGTCTCATTTCCTGGGCCAACATGCCCTGCCCAATTAAAACTTATTCTTACCATTTTTACCCTTTTCTGTTTCATACGCCACCTCATTCCTTAAAGATTTTAAAGATACTTAGCATTCACTTATTAGGTACACACTGTCTGTGGGATGTCTTACATATACTATTTATGGTCCTTACAAGTACACTTCAATGTCTGATTTCCATTTACCAGACACACAAAATGAGGCTTTGAGAAGGGAAGGTGCCCGTTAAGCTTATATCTCACCAGTGAACCCAGGGCTAAGAGAGGGTCTGGTTTTCACTTAAATGCCTTTTATCAGGAGCAATGGTGTTCTCATAAAAACCTTGAAACAGAGCTATCACTTAGAGCTTATTCACACCCTCACTCTTATCTTATCTCCAAACATTCCCATTCCTCATTCCCAAATGCTTTTCTTTGAACTCCTTAGAAAAGAGTCCAAGGTTGGCCCCAGCGGAAAGAAGGCTCATTCCTTATTGACCTTGAGCATTCACATCTTCCACAGAGCCCAGGACCAGAACAATGAATCCATGCCTCCTGCCATGGGGACACAAAAAAATGCAGAGGCTGCAACCAAATGCCTGCAGAGCCAGGCAGGTAACGGAAAGCAGCAAAACTGGTGGAGGGACCGGACTGGAAATGACAGAGGCCTCAGAACACAGAGGAGAGTCGGCCCTTCCCAAGGTCATTGTTCAGTTCCAGCTAACTGCTGCCAAGTGTGAGTATGTGTCCACTGTCACCAGATATTCCTTTTCTTTTAAAGAGCGACAGGAAATCTCTTTGCATGTGTTATTTCTTGATTTCTCCATGGTCCAAACAAAACATTCTGACTGGATCCAGCCCAGGGCAGCTAGACTTTGAAAACGGCTATGAAGCCTTTTCCAAATATATGGCCCCATTGAAACGCCTTCTTGCACTGCCTTCCAGCTTTCTCAACTTGTTTTCCTCCTGCTGTTCTCCCTCACTCTAATTTCCAAAGAGAGGTGTAAAAACGTCCATCTTGATGGTTGTCTGTGTGGGAACTTCTATAGAACAAAAGCACTAGCTAATAAAGCTCGTAAATAAATCATAAGCTGGTGGGAAAAAACTCCAGTTTCGCAGGCCACCCCTTCTCAATGCAGAGTCCCCCCGACGGCTGCTGCCCAGGAGTTCTCAAAGGGTGCTTTGAGGCCACTGAGGCGAATGGAGGTGGGCCAGGCAGCAAAGCAGGGGCCCAACTCAGATTGGGCTTTGGCCTCACTTCAGTGGGGCTAGAAAGACTGAGGGTTGGAAGGCTGGCTGGTGGGTGGGGTCAGGGGAGGCAAGTGTAGGGTTGGGTGGAATCGCGCTTGAATCTCAGCTGAGCTGTAAACCAAGTGAAGTGTGCAGATGGTGCTTCCCTACTGTATGTGCTCGGGACACCTGAGCTTGATGCCTCTGTGAAGGCAGATAGCAATTTTGTCCCTAAGCTAGAGAAACGGAAGACATGGCTCGATTCAACATCAAGTCAGCCCTTCTGGAGGGAGTTTTGAATGAGAGGAATCCAACACAAGGAGTTCTCTGCTGTTGGCTTTGAGGATGGAAGGTCCACATGACAAGAAAAGTAGAGGGGCTCTAGGACCAGAAAGTCTCTGTTCTATAACACAAGGGACAGGATCTTGCCATGACTACGTGGCCTGGAAGAAAATCCTGAACACCTGATGAGATTACAGCCTAGAAACACCCAATTTCATCCTTGTGAGACTTTGCACAGAAGATCCAGCTAACCCACACCCAGACTCCTGAACCACTGAAACTGTGAGATGACAGTTAAAAAAAAAAGTTACACTTGCTGGATATTTGACCTTTTCCCTGGGAACCTACTCACCAAGAATTGTTACCTCTTGATTCCCAAGACCTTCTAGAAAGATTTTTTCCCCCATAAACCACTTACCTACCAACCGAGTCACCTCTTACCTACACCCTGGACCTGCATCGTAACACCAGGCCAACATAAGCCAAGATCCATTCCTCAAATGTGTCATGGTCACTTGTACCCTCGAGGTCTTTGTATTTGTTATCATCTGCCTGCAGTGCCTATCCTTCAGCTCTTGGCATATTGGCTTTTCCTTCTCATTCTGGTTACAGCTCAAAAATTGCCTTCTTAGTCATTCAGATAACCCCATCAAAAGGACCTACCTCCACTTCCACAATCAAGCTCTATCGCAGTCTTGTTTCCTTCAGAGATTCATCTTTAGCAGAAGCTATCTCTGTGTTTACCTGTTTGCTGTCTATCATCCCTCATTAGAATGTAACCACCAGGAAAGCAGGAACCTTGAGTGCTTAATTTATGGTGGCATCCTGGCATCGAGAGCAATGCCTGGTGCATGGTGGAGATTCAGTGAACATTTATAAATGAACACAAAATCACCTGACTTGGCTCTTGCCTGTTCATTTGCCCAGCTTCTGAGTTCACATCATATGCTTGTCACTAAACATGAGGTACTGGTACTATTTTCAAATCCTCAAGTCTTTGCTTGCTCTGCTTATCAGACGCCAATCTTCTTATTGGAAGATAATATGGAGCACTGTTTAAGAGCTTGAGCTCTAAGGATAGAGTTTCCTCACTTCAAATCCCAACCCTGCCACCAAGTATCACCAGCTTTGGGCAAATTATTTAATCTTTCCATGTCTTGGTTTACCCACCTGTAAAACGGAGGTAATGAAAATTATAATTCCTACCTCATGAGTTTGTTTTAAAGATTAAATGATATAATACATATAAAGAATTTCTGGAAAGCAGTGTGGAGACTCCTCAAAAAATTAGGGACGCAGCCAACTGTAGTGATCCAACTATCCCTCTTCTGGGTATTTTCCAGAGGAGTTAGAATTAGCACATTACAGAGACACAGCAAAACCTATGTTCATAGCAGCTCAATTTACAATAGCTAAATTATGGAACTAACCCAGATGCCCCTCATTGGATGAATGGATCCAAAAGCTGTAGCCCCTGGGTCCAGCCTGAGGAGGAGTCTCGGCCAACACCTACCCAAGACTCATGGGACCCCTCTACTTACCATTGATGTGAGCCCCAGGCTTCACCCATTCACCAAACAAAATGGGCTCCGTTGCCATGGTGACTGTGATGATCACATCAGCACCTGTCACGGCCTCCTGCACCGATGAACAGACCCGTACTTCTCCTTGCACTGTGTTTGCGAACTTCTCTGCATTTTCTCTGGTGCGGTTCCATATTCTTACCTTCATTGTGGGTAAGAAGAGGGACACTGATGTCATATTTTTGGCTACATATGTTACACTGAGTCCAGAAGTGCCAAAGGAAAGTTCATTTAAATCATTCCCTGTGGAGATGGGACATTTGATCAAGGCCATAGCATTAAGATGGCCAGGTAATTACAATGAGTTTTCTCTACAAATTTCCACCATAAAGAAGGGTGGCAACTTTCTAGTTCTAGGCCAGTGCACACAGTCTCTGCAGCTTAATAGCTACTATATAGTTTACCGATTAGCAAAGCAAGTTCTAGGGCCAGGCAGGATTGATTCCAATCCTGCCTTTGTCTCTTACTGTTCCTGAAATGACGCTACCTCATTCACTCTTAATTTTCCTGTTTGTAAAATGGAAATAACTGGGCAAAGTCAGCACTGAATGCACACTGTATGCCTGAGACCTTGTAAAGGAGTCACAGTGGGTGTGAGATTCATAAAAGGACTATTTCTGGCAGTGCTGTGCATGGAATGAATAACTTCATCTCTGCAAGGTAAGGAGCGAGTGAAGATCCAAAGGGTTTGAAGGGGAATGGAGTAGCTGATAAAAGGCCAAGAGTAGGATCCAGAACTGGGATCCTGGGAGGTGTTTGGGCAGGAGGCCAAGGCGTGTCACTGACATTACCAGGGACTTGCTAGCTTAACAGGTTTCTATGTCTGGAACTTGGGTTGTGAGCCTTCAACTGAAAATAAGGCCTAAAGAAATACAGTAAATGTAGAAATAAACTTTAAGAAAGTTCAGCAACCAAAGTGAAAAACAGTACAGTATGCACAATCAAAAGCAAACAGCCATGTCACCATTTTTGATAGAGAACTACACAAACATCAGGGACAATTAGATAACTGAAAAAGTGATGTTTGAGCACTCAATGAAAAGACGGGATAAACAACTGTGCATGTCCAACATGATTAAAACTATAGAAAGTGGATTAAAAATTATTAGAAGACATCAACTGCTTGTCTTTGTAAAGAGGAAAGGGCATTTTTCTTGTTTCCTTCCTTAAATAATACCTTCTTCCCAAAGAAGAGGTATTATTTTAATCATTAAAAAATTCATACTTTATGGGGGCTGGAGCGGTAGCTCAGTGGTTACGCACTTGCTTGGCATGAGCAGGGACCCAAGTTCGAACCCCAGCACCATGTACACAAGGAAGTGTCAGAGCAATGAAAGCCACATGAAAAACTAAATAAAATTGATTCTCTCTTTCATTGTCCCTCTCTTTAAAAAAAAATTATACTTTAACTCTGTTCCACCTCTCACATACACATACATAAAATAAAACAAACACAGCATCACGTCATATGCCTATGTAAAGGCATCCAAGGGAATTTCACCTTTATGTAGAAAAAGTTTAGTTAGTAGAATAGAGAAGGGAGAATAGGGGGAGGGAATATGGGAGGAAAAGGGGGAATGGGGAATTGAAATAAAATTCTGTACATATAAATTTTTTTCAAAATGAATCCGAATATTATGTGTAATTATAAGCTAAAATAAAAAATGTAAAAAAAAAATAGCATTAAGCATTCTCAGTAGAAAGCATGAGCCAGGAGAGAGGAAAGGTGTGCCAATCACAGACTGCAGGGGGGATGCTGTGGCTTCCTGTTTGCTAAGCCTCATCCCTAGTTCCTGGATCATAGCCCACCATGCATAAAAACTCTTGGATTCTCCTAAAAAAAGAAAAAACAGAGAAAGGGCTAAAAGGACAACTCATATACAAGAGGTAGACTCCTTTAACCCAAGAAGCAGGCTTGTGGCATCCTCAGGCATATTCCTTGTGAACTGAGAAATCAGCAAGAGGTTATCACACAGTCCTCTGACACTTCACTTCCTTCACCTCTATCAGGACTTCTGCAAAAGTCATTAAGGTAAAAATTGTCTAGATAAGACTGTTAACCTAATTGTTTCAGGATAAGTCATGTTGTAGTGAAGGAGTAGAGATAGGTCACTGCCTACTAATCCCATCCCTCTTGTCTCCTCCCTAGCCCCCAACCCTGGACTTACCTCCTTAAAGGAGAATTGTTCTGTGAAGATCTCATAATGACTGTAGGCCTGGACCCCAGCCCCAAGGATGCACAACACGTCATTGTTGGGTGGTTTCAAAAACTAGGAGAGAAATGGAATGGAAAAGGTCAAGGGAGAGACTAGAATCCAGGTGAAAACCAAATATGGTTTGAATATCAGATGACTTCTTCCCCATCTTCAAGAGCCTGCTGGCAACCCAGAGATGTCATTCTGAGTTTGTTTCCTCTGTGTGAAACGGGGAGGAAGGAAAGGCATCTTCATTGAGCATCTAATACACACCAATACTTTACCCTCAGATCTTACTTAGTCTGCGAAGGACCTTATGAACTGGAGACTCCTATTTTTGTGCTCTTTTTTTACAGATAAAGAGATTGAGGTCCAGAGAGGTTAGATAATTTGCTCAGGGGTCTAAAACTACTACATACCCCAATGGAGCTCCCCATTGCTAAGAGTCCCCTACTTCTCTAAGGCCTGAGCCGCTTCCAACAGCTACCTGCAGTCCCTGAGTCTACGCTTCCCAAGTTCTCACCTATATATGCTGGGCCCACTCTTTTTGATCCTTTCACAGCCTTTCTTTAAAAATAAATATAACGCTAGCATTTATAATATGTCCTGAGGGCATCTATACATACGAGTCTCAGAGGAGGACTCTGTGATCGACTCCTAGCAATTATCACCTCTCCAAAGAAGTCTTTCTAACACCCCTGGCAGAAATCACCACTCCAAAATATTTATCAATTCATATTCTTGTACTGGTCTTTAAACCCCATACGGACAAAGGTAGTCTTATTTGCATAGAAATGGCATCTTCAGTTAGCACATGTCTGTAATCCCAGCAACTTTTGAGGCTGAAACAAGAGGATTGCATATTTCAGACCAGCTTCAGGAATTTAGCAAAATCCTATCTCAAAATAAGCAAAAAATAAAAATAAAAAAATAAAAAAGGGTTGGGGTTATAGCTTAGTGATAAAGTGCTCTTGGGTTCAGTTTCCAGCACTGGCCCCCTCTCCTCCATTATGACCTTCAAGAAATGGAACAAGGTTTCTCAATCTTGGCACTAAAGACATTTGGGCTGGTGAGGAGGCTGTCCTATGCAGTATAGAATGGTTAATAGCATCCCTGGTTTCTCTCAATTAGATATGAAAACCAAAAGTATCTCCAAATATTGCTGAATGTTATCTTTTTTTTTTCCTGGAAAGGGAAGAGGAGAGTGAGAGAGAGGGAAAGAGAATCAATTTTATTTATTTATTCATCTGGTGTTTGATTTTCCAACACTTAATTGTATTACGTGGTGTTTAGGTTCGAGCCAGGGTGATCAAACTTGCCAGACAAACACTCTGCTACTGAGCCACCACTCTAGCCCCTTGCTAAAGGTTTTTGGGGCAGATGACGTCGTCCTACATTGTGAACTATGGACACAGATGTCCATCCCTCACTTCTCAGACCACACATTTTAAGACTCTCATCTGCTTTTAGTCTATTTAGTAAAAGAAAATAATCTGTCTGCTCTTTATTATAATGCTACTTGCTGAGATTCTAGAGTATAACCTTAAAAGTAGAAAGGCTTAAACAAAAAAATCTTAACTTTTAATTGCCAGCAAAAGAAAAAAAATACTCTCAGGACATTGGGATATTCTCTCCCAAAACTGAAGAGATACCATTCTGTGTTCAAAGAATCCGAATTGAAATGTTTCAAAATGACAAGACTACTAATCTCAGCTTTTATCCAATAGGATTAGGTAATATTTCCTTAATTGTTACCAAGTTTTTCTGTTCATAGCTAATATGAATTTATTTTTGGAAGTATACCTGAACTTCAGAAACTGTCTGGTAAAAGTAACTTGGAACCTCTGAAACAAAATCTGCGATTCTGATTGGCTGCCTTAATTGATAATTTGTTTCCCTGGTAATAATGTCATGACTGACATCTTACAAGATACAAATGTTTGTAAGATTTATTAAGTCATAACAGGATTAGTGGCATTCCATTCTTTCCCTTGTACATGCAGGTGATTATGAACATGTACTGGAATCTGCTAGACTTCTCATTTAAACAAAGCTTGCAAGTCTGTGTTTCATTTATATTCACTAAAGCTATTACTGAGTCCTGTAATCTAAAACCCTCTCCCTCATGCTCCCCTGTACTTCCTGTATTCTGGTTGCAGGCACAGATTCTTTCCTCCTGTAATGTAATGTTTTCCTTCTGCCTCTCATGAGCAATTTTTTTTGAGAGAGGGACAGTGCAAAAGAGAAAGAATCAATATTGTTTAGTTTTTCTTGTGGCTTTTGCCACTTTGACACTGTTGTGTACAAGGTGCTGGGGTTTGAACCCATGTCCTCACACATTGCCAGGCAAGTGCGAGCCACCACTCCACCCCCACGAGTAACTCTTATTACTCTAAATTTTGACACAAGTATTCATTACACAGAAAGAGCTTTCCAGGATTCCACAGCCCAGGTTAAGGCCCCCTGTTTTATGTTCTCCGAGCAGTTATCAGGGTTGTGATTTCATATTCACTGGTGTGAACTCTGGATTGATGTCCTATCTCCCCCACTAAACCCTTCACTCCATGATGGCAGGCACTGAATCTGTTTCCACTCAGCGTTCTTTGCCTCATTCTGATTACAGAACCTGGCACCTGATGGACACTAAATATCTGTTGAAAAGAAATGCATGGGAGGGATACATCCAGCTACATGTTATCATAGCACCTGATAACACAACTTCAGGAAACTCCCATTTCTAGTTCTACGTGAAAGGAGATCAATAGTAGTTGCTGTACCTTCCTCAAAATCCAGGCAATAGGTTGGAAACTATTTTGAGAAACACTGAAGTCCTTCACAAATGTAACAGTATTGTGAGCCTCATTCTGTTTCTTGTCACCAGCAAACCTACCTCAAGGAGTCTCTTGATTACTCTGATCCAACTTGGCTCTGGATGTAATTTAAAACCAGTTCACCAAGGTGCATTCTGTGGTCTCCTCCCTTCACATATGGTGATCAGATTAATCCCGTGTCCTTCCCTCCCCATAATAAATTCAGAAAACCTTAAGGTACAATCAGAACACCTGGTCTCAGTTGTGCCAACCCTCCCCAGGGTCACATATCTTTTCATTTCCCATTATCCTCCTCCCTGTAACATGAGAGCTTTCACACTGCAACCATTCCCACAGACACCTCATTTCCTAAGCCTCCTCTTCTCAACTCTAAACTCTAAAAATACTTTGTGTGTGAGATGCCTCAACTTTGCTTAGAAACATCGTCACCCCTGTCACTTGTGGCACCTGGTGTCTGGGGTGCTCATCCACATTTTTTTGCACAGTTCGCTCACTCGCCACTTTTGGTCTTTACTCAAATGTCACCCCTTCAGGGAGGTCTTCCCTGCATAGTTTAAAAGTTCACCCCTTCCCCAATTCTCTCGATTCTGCTTTATTTTATCTTTCTAATACACTAAGTCATACTAAATGGACTTTTGGGGATGTAGTTGGTTTCATTTTTTTATGACTCTGAACACAGTAGTAATGACTTACTAATCAATAAATATTAATTATACAAATACTTATTATTGATTATTAATGCAATACATTATTAAACTCAAAAGGCTTTCCTGTTATTTTTAAGCAAATCACACTGTGTTTTACTTCTCATTTTCACT
Organism: Aplodontia rufa; assembly: GCA_004027875.1. Classification (NCBI taxonomy): domain Eukaryota; kingdom Metazoa; phylum Chordata; class Mammalia; order Rodentia; family Aplodontiidae; genus Aplodontia; species Aplodontia rufa. Next base: position 103,453 of record PVKS010002086.1, read on the forward strand.
TTACTGTCTATCTCCCCTCTGCACAGCACTCTGTTTTGTTCACTGCTGGATCTCCAACAGTTAGAAAAGTGCCTGGCATGTGGAGGAGCTCAGTCAACACTGGCGGAATGAATATATGAGTGTGGCTGAGATCTAGTCTGCTCACCCTCTGCCTCTTGTGCAGCACTGGTTCTCCTATGGGACAATTATACTGTCTCATCAGGTGGAATAAGATACATGGGTAAAAATGCAGTCCCAAGAGTTAGGTCAAGATTTATGATTTATTAGCTGTATGATCTTGGCAACTTACATAGCCTCTCTGAGCACCCCATTGCGGCAAATGGAGACAATCAAATCTACTGTGCAAAGTGGATGGGGACACTGGGAATTGTACATGTGAGGTATTTGGAATCTGGTCATGCACATTCAGTGGCAGCTGATAATTCTGTGAATCACTGTGCCAATACCTCATGTTTGGCAAATAAAGTTCCAGCTATGTCCAAAGGAAGAGCAGAATATGCTGCTTGTTCTCCGATATACTCTCAAGATTGAGGCACCCAACCCCACCCACCAGCGCACCTCGATAGCACAGCCAGGCACTAATCTTACCTTGGTGGCGATGGCAGATACTGCAGCTGTTCTCTTTGCGGTGATGACATTTCCATCCATGACCTTGGAGGAAGCGGAGACAGTGAGCAAGGGGTACCCCTCTATTACTCAGGCTGAGAGAAGCAACTCTTGAAAGAGTAGCCCTAGGAAATCTGTAAGGATCCTACAGAGGGCAGGGGTTTATGTCAGACTTGGATGGAATTCTTCCACTTATGAGACATGCAACTTTGAACAAACATTTTAATCCCTAAGCACTGATTTCCTCACCTGTAAAAACAAAGATAATGCCAACCTTTCAGAGGGTTATTGAGAGGATTAAAGGCATTAGCATACAGGAAAACTTGTAGTACATTCTGAGTTTTCTTGGGATTTGCAAAACACCCAACTAAGGTGGGGCCAGGAAACTCCACATCAGTGGTTCTCAGCTCCACCAGCTTATGTGGGGAGCTTTGTAAAGATACTGTTCCCAGATACCACCTTTAAATTAATTGAATCTGAATCTCAGGCTGGGGACATAGCTCAGAGGTACAGCACATGTGTAGCATCTACGAGGCCTTGTGTTTACTTCCCATCCCTGAAAAAAAAATAGAACAAAATAAAACAAAGCCCCCAACCCCAAATCTCTAGGGGTGTGATCCAGATGCTCTGTTTTGAAAGCTCCCCAGGTGATTCTCGTGCACTGTGAGGATTGAGAATTATGCCTGATAACACTGATCTCCACTCATAAGTTATTTATCTTAGCTAACCTTCAAAAGGTAGGCATTTTTATACTCATTTTATTGTTGAGCTGAATTGCGTAGCTACTGAGCAAGGATCTAAGGCCCTGTCTCTAGTTTAAAAGGCTCAGGCCCTATGTTCCAGGGAAACCACAGGTGTAGGTAAATAGCATGGATGCCATCACCATTGGATGAACACAGGTTGGGAAGAGCCAAATACTCTACATAGGAGTGGTGAGCAGTCAGGATTCCTTGGGAAACCAGAAATTCAGGGAAGGAAAGAGTGTACAAGTCAGTTTGGAAGACACTAACAGCGTAAGCTCCACAGTCAGACATACAGAGGAGTGATTTCTGGGTCTTTCACTAACCAGCTGTGTGACCTAGCAAAGTGACTCTATTAACCTGAACCTCAGGGTCCTCAACAGAAATTAGGGGGAAGAGGAGGAAATAAAAACTCCCAAAGAAGAATTGTCAGAATTGAATGTGTTCAATATTTCCTACCTGGTAAAACATGAGGTGCTCATTTTTTTTAAGAGGGGGTGGGGAGAGAGAGAATCACTTTTATATATTTTTCCATCTGGCTTTTGTTTCTCCAACACTTAGCTGTGTACGTGGTGCTGGTGTTTGAACCTGGGTCCTCGAGTATGCCAAGCAAGCACTCCAACCACTGAGCCACTGCCCCAGTTCCCTAAGTAGTTAATTAAGTGTTGTGAGAACAGGCCAAGGAGTTGGGGATTTAGCTCAGTGGCAGAGCGCTTGGCTAGCATGCACAAAGCCAGCCCTGAGTTCCGTCCTCAGCCCTGAAAAAAAAAAAAAAAAAAGAAAGAAAACAAAACAGAACAGAACAGGCCATGGACCGAAGGCCAGCCATGCAGCTTACTAGCTACACAGATCTGGGTAAGTTGGGCACAGTTGCTCTATGGCTGAGTTTCCTCATCCATGAAATGGGGTAATGTTACCTACCTCATAGGTGTTTTAAAATATTAAACATGAAATATTTAGTACCTGACCCACTAAAAACTAGTATTGCTACTTTTTGATACTAGGGTTGCATGTTAAAACAGGTCACTGTGTACCCCTCAGAAAAGACTCCCATGGATTAGAGGACACCCTCCCCCTTTTTTTCTCTGACAGGGATTCAGTAAATGTTTCCTCAGCTAGTGGGTTAGTCCAAGCTGTTTATTTGAGGCATCGAAGCACTTGATTATGTAGAAGAACAAGAAAATTATTTTTTCATACTGTCACACACTTGAAGCAGCAAGTGCGCTGGGTTATGCATGCTCAGGCAGTCCTAGAAACCACACTGTCACAGACAACCCTCCCTGCTAGTGTCTATTCATTTGGAAAGACTGAGGACCCCAAGGGACAGGGCACTTGGGGTCACAATCAGAATGCCCCCTACTCTTGGGGAACTAACTTTTGACTCTAGCTGGGGACCCCAGGGCCCAGATCCACCCTGGGATAGGTTGCTCACCGCCAGCAGGGAGCCATTGGTCGGCTCAAAGAGCAGCACAATTGCCTGGTGCGAAGGAGAAGTGGATGTGGTGCTGTGGCCCTCATAGAAGGTGACCAGCTTGGTGGTCAGGGCATCCTCTGCTGCACTGTAGACAGGCATGACCCCCAGGAAGCTATAAGGAGAGAGGGAGCAGCTTCAACCCCTTCGCATAAAGACTGGGGTCTCCTATAAAGTCCTCATCTGCCTTCTTTTCCGTTTCCTCCATCACAGCCCCACTGATAGGATCCTCGTCCTCCTCTCTGCCCTCTGCCCTTTCCTTAAGCACAAAGCGCAGTAAGTACAAGAAAGAGGCTGACTCTGGATCAGAAAACAATCCCAGCTCCCCAACTTATTAGTTCTGTGTAAGCTTGGGTAAATCACTTAACCTCTCCGTCTGTTTTCCACCGGTAAAATGGTGACATCAATACCTACCCATGTGGAAGCTGTATTGAATTAAACCAGGTTAACACCTGTAAAGCGCTTTCTTAACGAAGAGGTTAGCGCATAAGCGGCAGCTGTCATTAGCAATGATTAAGCAAGTCCTCTTCTTCTCCCTTCCTCCTCGTCCTCCTTTTCGGTTTCCCCGGACCCTTGCCCCGGGTCTTTCTTACTCACCCCCGGTGCTTGGCCACCGGCACCACGGTGCGCACGGGCTGCACGACTCCTCCGTCGGGGCCGCTGGAGAAGTTGGCCAGGGCAGCCTCCAAAGGCGGAATGAGGAGGCTGGAGCTGTGGAGGTGATCCTGCACCTCGGCGGCGCTCAGGAACGCGGGCGCCCGACTCATCTCGCCGCCTGCCTTCTAACCTCAGCCCAGCACCTTCACCCACGTTCCTCCTGCGGCGAGCTACAAAAGCGCACCCTCCAGGCTGCGGTGCCGCCTACTGGTCACCGGCCAGCCTCCGGGGGCGGGGCTAATCGCCCCGCCCCAAGCTCGTCTCCGCCCCCCAACACCAAAGGGTGGGCGACTGCGTCCTCCCCAAGGTTGCAATCGGCGTCGGGCCGCGAGTTGGAATTCTGGAGTCTACTTTCTTAATTCCTGTGATTAGCTGTAGCCACTTTCCTTGGCAGGACGTGAGGACTTTGGCACCCCACCTACGCTCCTCCCCACCAACTCTGCTATTGGCTGCTGTCTTGGGAAACGAGGTGAGGAGATGGGGCACACAAGAGTGGGGGTCTCTTATTGTTTAAATTTATTACCTGCTGCTAAATACTGGATGAAAGGAAACAGGATTATTAAATATTTTCCTTTCAATTCTGACCCTATCTGGAGTCTCTGATCCCAGTCTCCCTCCCACCCACACTCCCAACCCCTGACTACTGATTGCTTTAGGTGCACAATTGTTTCTCAGGCTACCCGATCAAATTAACCTTCACCCTTAAAGGAGGAAGTTCCCAAGGCATGGTGTAAAGACCTCAGTCACACTAAGAATATCCCCCCCCAAGGAGTTCACACTGTAGTTGAGGAAAGAGGACCAAAGAATGTGTGCCGGAAGGAAACAGTATCCCTAGCCCATAGGGATAGGGAAAGTGGTTTTAGTAATAAAAAAAAAAAAAAAGATTCTTTTGACTTGGAACAGTTAGATAAGGGTGTCATGAAAGAGCAGGAGAAACCAAGGATTGGAATGATAACAACACTTAAGATCACAATGGGTTATTGTTATGTGTCAGTACTGCACAAAGCACTTTACCACATTGTTTCATTTAATTATGCAATAATTTCTGAGTTATATAGGTGGTGTTCATTTCAGGCTCTGAGAAGGGAAGGGATCTATCTGTCCAAGGTCACCCAGCAAGTTAGCAGAGGAACTGGGCTTTGCCTTTAGAGTCAGATTCCCAGACTGACAGTCCTGACCACTTGGCTGCTCTGGCAGAGAGGAAGGAAGGGGGCATTTCAGGCCAGGGGAAGCCAAGGTGTGGAAGGAATGTTGTCCAGTCCTTGGGAACTGTGAGTTGCCAGATGAGTTGGGGACTAACATCAGGGAGTATCAGGAGCTAAAAGTGGGATTGCTTCTTGGAGTCAAGTGGCTAAAAGGGGGTGATTCTTTGCAAAGAAATTACATGCTCAAAAAGAATAAACATTTATAATGTGAATGTTTAGGATGACCGAGATGACCAAGAAGTGTGGCACCTGGAAAATTTTAAGTACAACTTTTTGGTATTTTGATTGGGAGTCACATAGGGTATTTCTTTGGAAACAATTATATCATAATAAAAGAGAGCAAATAAGGAGGGGGGTCAAGATATGTGCCAATGAAATAAAAAATCATATATAATGCATTTAGCACGGTGGTTGGCACAGAGCAGCCACATGATAACCAAGCTTCTTAAGTCGTATTAGTGAAGAAAGAAAGAGCACACATGGGTTCAGGTGCAGATAGTTGGGAAAACCTAGTTTTAATCACACAGTTTGGTTTCTTCAATTCACAACCTCTAGAAATTCATGCACAGGGCTGCTGAGTTTACTGAAATGTATGGCCCCTTATTTGGATTGTTATAATTGTTATTGCATAACTTTTACTGGGTTTAAACAAAACACAAGGGTATAAAGAAAATATACCGTGTCATCTGTTCTTCAGGAGAAAACAAAACAAAAAGAAACCAACTACTCATCAACTAAAAGAGAGGTATGAAATAGGAAAACTGTCCCTTTACTTCCATTGTGAATTATGGAATTTAGCCCCAGTGAAATAGAAAGTTTAAGAATTTCCTCTAACAAGTTCAGTAGGAACAGGACTACTCTAATTCATCTTCCTTATATACATAACATCACCCAGGTCCTCAGGTGAGCAGAAGTGAGAAAATTTGTCTTAAGTTAGTACTACATAGGCAATTAACTATACCAAGTCTCCAGAGCTTTTACAAAATGCAAATTATGCAATATCTCTGTTGTGGGTCAGGATGTGTAATACCTAGGCAGGTAGAAGAAAATTCTTAGTTGGCCACAAATACCAGGAATCCAACTATCAGATTCCATGATAGTTCTTAATACTTCATGATATATCTTTTATTATTTACTTCATATGTTTTCTTAAAAATTATATTGTCCTCTTTAACTTCAGTTGAATCAAAGTAAACATGTCATTATAGATTAATGACCTACTTCAATCATTCCAATTTGTATCAAAATATATGCATAATTACTTCACCTCCAAAAAAAATGAAAGAAAGAAAGCAAACTCATCTTCTTTGCAGGGTTTTAGGTAACATTACCCAGGCCCTCACCATGTTTTAGCTGCCAACTTGATGTTATGGTTTTGTTAAAGAGCTTGTGAACATTGTTGGGAAAAAATCCTAATAAAATAGCGCAGCCTTCTTCCTTCCTCCTTCCCAGCTTGGTGGTGACAGCATTTATTCTAGAGTGACTGGTTGGTCCAGAACTCCAGGTGACCAGCACCAATTCCAACTGTAGAGCAACAATGTAGAATAAAGACTCGTGACACAGTGGAAACTGACAGAGGGTCCCATGAACATAGAACAGAGATCTGGGGCCCCAAACATTGTGCAGGGGAGGAGGAAGTTACTGGTGTTCAGACATCTTAATGACAGCTGGGGCTGTGGAGTAAGCATACCTTTGGGTGACATATAAATCAACAAATTTCTATGACTAGTTTACAAAGACCTTTTATTGGGGATGGTTTTTAAAGAATTTTATATACATTTAGGAAATGATTATATCATTTCCCTTCTTTAACACATTGATGAGTTATATGAACAAAAATCCTTTTATCCTAACTTGTTCTAGGAGTTCTAGTACTTTTAAGCTAACATTCTCACCAAGTAATTTACAGAAGGTGGTTTATGCTTAGTGATTCTCTAGTAAAGGCTCTCGTGTCAGCCAGTTTGGATTTGAATCCTGGCTTGTACATTACCAGATAACCTGTGGACAAGAGAGGTAATCACTCTGATCCTGTTTACTCAACTATATAATTAGGTAATATCAGTGATATTAGAATCAACCTTCCAGAGTTGTGGTGAGATCGTTTTTTCAAGTGTTTAGCAGGTAGATATTTAATAAGTATTATTCATTAGTATGCGAATAGGTATTATTAAATATTATTGGTTTTAATTTTGTTAAAATAATAAAACTAATGTAATAATGACTTAATAGAAAGAGTATCAATAAACTCACTAGTAATGTAGCTGCCAGTATCCAGCATCCAGGAAGCTGGGATCATTCTTTTCCCTGCGCTCTCTGACTATCTTGTCCAGGGACAAGCTGAGGGGTTTGTAAGATCCTGTGCCTGAGCTGCTGGTAATTTCCTGCTAACCCCCAACAGACTCTGGGGAGGATGTGGTTCTTTGCACCTCTCCAGATTTTTGCCACCACCACACTGAAGGTGAGGGCAGCACAGAGCTGGGGTGGGTCAGGTGTAGTGACTGCCAGTGGTATTCACCTATAGCACAAAATTTAGGGGACCTTGTCTCAGACAGTCCATAATCAAAACATTAAAACATTTTAGTGCAATCTTTGAAAAATAAAAATGCAAAAAACCCACGATGAACAAAGTATCCACAGCTTAAGCAAAAAACAGAGGATTACAGGGTTTCTCTTCTTCATCTCCTTATTTACTGTTTTTAAACTTTAAACTAATTAAAATATCATACTGAAGCATCTTGATGGTTGGTTGGCGCCTCTTTAAATGTTGCGATCAAGGCAAACATTTACTCCCTTTACTCCTAAGTCTCTCCATCCTTCTAAGGCCGCGCACTGCGGGCTGCCCCAGTAGATGCAAGAGGGGAAATTACTTGGAAATCCTATCAGGAGTGGGCTAGGACTGCAGGCTGCGCCAGCCAAGTGGGGACCGCGGAAGCGGCGCCCTCCGGCTCCCGCAGGCCCCGCCCCTACGCGTGCCTCCGCGATTCCCGCGCCCCCGTTCTCTTCCGCTCCTCTGATTGGTGCGCGAGACCGAGGCAACGCCCAGGCCCGCGGGCGGCAGCGAGGCGGGGCGGTTGGGGCGGGCGTTGGAGCAGGCGCGGTACCGGTCGAGGAGCGCCCCTCAGCGGCGGAGGCCGAGGCGGTTGCGGGGTCTGAGCGGTGAGTGTGCAAAGTCCCGGGGTCGCCCATTTGCTCCGCTGTGCAGCAGTCCGCTCCCTGCAGGCAGACAGGACGCAGACACACAACCAGTAGGACTGAGGTTAAAGCTTCTTTTGTTAGGTTTGTCGGTCTAGAAGAGCAACAGACAGATTATAAGGCCTGCAGAGATTATTCGGGAGTAGCAGGGAATTGCAAGCTGGATTATGCATGCAGCGGAGAATTTAGGCATAAACAAGGAGGTTGAGGCAAAGGGAAGCTTTTAAAAGCAAAAGTGAGAATTACACCATGATGGGTTTGGAAACTGAGAAGATTGGTGACGGGGGTTTAGCACAGGACAGTGTCAAGTTGTCCCTTTTATCTGCGTAACCCAGCTTGCAAACTGCAGTTTATGAAGTTCATGGCAAAACGTCTTTGTTACAGTAAATGTGCATAAGAGCCCTTAAGGGACTCTCGGTAGTATTACGGGCCTCGTTTGCATGATGCCCCTCTCTTCTTAGCCTCCTGTTTTTTTGGGGTTTGACACAGACCATGCTGATGCGGACAGTTTTCACAAGTTGAGTTTAGCACTTAGATGGATTTGGGACCCTCTAGTCAACTTTAGTTCTAATCTGACTGGAGGCAAGTGACTTGACCTCTGTGTCTGATCTATGATATAAAAATAACATTTTAGGGGAGGCACCATGACTCAGTCGTTGGGGAGCTTGCCTGAGTATGCAAGGATGGGAGTTGGAACCCCAGCACCACATACACAACTAAGAGTTAGAGAAACAAAGGCCAGATGAAAAAATAAAGTTGATTCTCTTTCCTCTTTCTCTCTATAAAAAAATAATAGCATTTTATCCATTTCATGTAGATTTTAATTTAAAACATTGCTGTAAAATTCAAATAACATAAACATTTTCACCCTTCTCAAGTGTACAGGACAGCGGCTTTTATTATATTCACAGTGTTGTGCAACTATCACTGCTATTTAATTCCACAACATTTTCATCATTCCCAAAATAAATCCTCCCTCGGGCCCCTCCCTGCTACCCCTGGTGCTGCCATTCTGGTTTTTGTGTCTGTGAGTTTGTGAATTATGGGCCATTCTATAAATAAAAACCGCGTATGTCCTTTCCTGTCTTTTTTTCATTTAGCATGTTTCCAAGTTTCCTGCCTGTTGTAATATGTAACAGTACCTCACACTTTATGAGATTAAATAATATTGCATGGGTTGGAAGTATCACATTTTGCATATTCTTCAGTTGATGGTCTTTGGGACTGTTTCTACATTTTGGATATTATGGGTAATGCCACTATCAACATTTGTGTACATTTTCTGTACGGACATATGTTTTCTACTCACTTGACTATAAACGAGGAATGGAATTGGAGAGTCATATGGTAATTCTGTGTTTAGAGTTTTTGAGGAACTGCCAAACTGTTTTCCATAAAGGCTGTACCATTTTCCATTCCCACCGTCAGTATGTGAGGCTTCCTGTTTTCCTCATTGTTGCCCATATTTGTTATTTTCTATTTTGTTTTTATCGTAGCTATTCTGGTAGAGTGTGAAGTGGCATCGCATTGTGGTTTTAAGTTTGATTTTTTCAGTAACGATGTTGAACGTTTTTTGTTGTGCTTATTGGCCGTGTGTTTAATTTCTTTGGAGAAACGTCTATTTACACCCTTTTGCCCGTTATTTAATTGGGTTGTCTTCTTGTTGTTGGGTTGTAAGAGTGTTTTATATATTCAGGACATGAAACCCTTATCAGATATATGATTTGTCAATACCCTATTTCATTATTTGCATTCTTTTCTTGGTAGTGTCCTTGATACTCAAAAGTTTTTTTTTTCCTTTAATTTTGGTGAAGCCCATTTTGTCTGTCTTCTTTTGGTATTATATCTAGGAGTGTGTTGCTAAATCCTGATCATGAAGATTTACTCTTTTGAGAGTTTGTTGTTTCTGCTCTTACATTTGGGCTAATCTATTTAAATATGGTGTGAGGTGAGAGTCTAACTTTATTCTTTAATGTGGCTAAAGACTCCTCTTCCCTCAATGAATGAGCATGCCACAATACAAGTTCCTAAAAGGAGGGACCTTGACTTTGGTGTGGAAAAGAATTGGCTCGCACCAGTCAGACTCAGATTTGTTTGTTTGTTTGTTCAATATAGTCTTACATATTGGAGGGAATCGTTGTTACATATTCATACATACCTGGTTATTGACAAAGTAAGTTTAGGCCAATCCTAGTCCCGGATCTCCACCTACTTCATCCATTCCAATTTCATATCTCCTCTGTAATACTCCCATGCTATAATTTGAAATGAGCATATATATGTGTATTAATTTTTGAAATTTCTGAGTTTCTCTGCCTGCCTGGGTACTGAGTGTTCCCAGCTATATTGACAACCCCTTTTATCCTCCCCCTTCCCTTCTCCCCTCACCTTCATAGTTACGGTTCCCTCAGCTTATGTGAAATTTCGACTATGGTGTTTATTACTTAAACTTAGCTAACTTTCATCCTGACTTAGCTTCCACATATGAGGGAAAACATTCAGCCCTTAAGACTCTGTGTCTGGGATATTTCACTCAGTATGATTTTTCCCATTTCCATCCATTTGGCTGCAAATGCCACGATATTGTTCCAAGACCAGAATAGAACTCCATTGTATATATCTTATACACCACAGAATTTGAATCCATCCATCCAGCAAGAGGCATGTGGTTTGGTTCCATAGTTTAGCTATTGTAAATTGAGACACAGCTTTTTTATTTTTATTTATTTATTTATTTATTTAGGACAACGAGTACTAATTGTCTCGTATCCAGAGGGTATGAAGCCCCTTGGTCTGGGTTTGGACATTTGTAGAGTGACAGTAGTTAAGGGTTACACTGGAGTCACACAGTTTTGTGCCAGTTTCCCCTGAACTTGATTGTTGCCCTGGTATCACTTTACTTTTTGTGAGGGCCACAGGCACAGGTTGGATTGCTTGTTTTACATTTCAGAAGTTCGTGGGTGTTTCTTACATTCCAATGGTTTGTGGATGTCTTTCTTGTGATTCTTAGTATATCTTTTTTTTTTTTCATTCCCAAATTCCTGTTGTTACCACAGTCCTAGGCCAGAGGCCCTGACCCTGGAGATCCAGCAATTTCAGTCTGGCCACTCTCCTCAAAATTCCAATAGACTAGGCAATGGTGAAAAATACCGAAGGAACTTTAGTTATTGTAGCTACACCAGACCATTTCCTTACAGGGACCCGTTTCCTTAGCTCAGTTTTTGAGTGCTGACAATGACTTTGAGGTTTTACAGACTGGGGAATGAGGGCAAGGTTGGGTGGGGTGGGTGGGAAGGTTGCATAGCCAAAGCAGGTGATCTTGATCAGGCATGATCATCATTATCTCAGGATGGGTCAGGTAGACCTAGTTCTAATAAGAAAATTGCTGTTGCCTGGGGAGGGCGGTAGCTTTGATCGTTATGAGAATGTTTATCAGACCAGACTAGGAGATGGATGCAAAAATGGAGGTGGAGTTGTCAAGTCTTTAATCCTTCTTTTAGCTAGCTGCCCATCAGACATTTGCCTGCAAAACTGAAGGGTCTAAGGCCTTGTTACACTCTCTTAAGCGTACACCGTTGTTTAACATCAGCTGATTGTAGATTTATTTCTAAACTCTCAATTCCATTGATCAGCGTGTCTGTGCTTTGTTAGTACCAGACTGTTTTGATCACTGTCACTTTGTAAAAAAAAAAAAAAAGTGTTGAAATGAGCAAGTGTGAGTCTTCCACCTTTGTTCTTTTTCAAATTGTTTGGCTATTCAGTATTCCTTATAATTCCATGTGACTATTAGGATCACCTTATCCATCTCTGCAAAGAACGCAGTTGACGAGGCTTAACTTTGAAGATCGCTCGGGAGAATATTGCTCTTTGACAATATTGGGTCTCAAGTCTGTGACAGTAGGATGCTTTTTCATTTATTCAGGTCATCTTTACTTTCTTTGAAACAATGATTTGTCATTTTCTGTGTACAAGTCTTACACCTCTTTAAATTTATTCCTGGGAATTTTACTCTGTTTGATACTCATAAGTGGAATTCTAATTTCCTTTTAAGATTGTTTATTGCTTGGGTACAGAAATACAGCTATTTTTTTTGTATGTTGTTCTTTTTCATGCAACTTTGCTAAATTGGTTAGTTCTAATAGTTTCTTTTGTGAGTTCTTCAGGATTTTCTATATATACACAATTGTGCGACATCTGTAAATACCGATTTACTTCTTCCATTTACAATATGGATGACTTTTATTTTTTAAGAAGGAGAGGAATAGTATGTGTGTGTGTGTGAGAGAGAGAAAGAGAGAGAATCAATTTTATTTAGTTTTTCATCTGGTTTGCATTGCTCCAACACTTAGTTGTGTATGTGGCGGTGGGGTTTGAACCTGGGTTCTCATGCATGCCAGGCAAGCACCATAACTGCTGAGCCATTACTCCAGCCCCTTTTCTTTCTTTTTTTCTTTCTTCCTCCCCTCTCTTCTTTTCAGTCTTCTTTCCTCTTCTCTTCCCTTGCATTCATTCTCCTCCCCTTTCCTTCTTTTTTTTTTAAAATGTTTTGCCCAGTTGCTTTGATTAGGATTCCAGTACAATATTGAATAGAAGTGGTGAGACCAAGCACCCTTATTTTGTGGCTGATATGAGAATATCATTAAGTTTTTCATCAAGTATAGTATCTGTAAATTTTTTTAAAATACATTTTATCATGTTGAGGAAGTATACTTTGATTCCTAGTCTGTTGAGTATTTTTATCATGAAAGGGTATTAGATTTTGTTGAATTTTTTTTGCATCAATTGAGATGATCATGTGGACCTCACCTCCTTCATTTTATTAGTATACATAATTATATGGATTTATTTTCATATGATGAATTGGCCTTACATTCCTGGAGTAAACCCCACTTGGTCATATGATATGATTCTTTTAACATCCTGCTGGATTCAGTTAGGTAATATTTTGTTGAGATTTTTTGCATTTATAGTCACAAGGGATATTTATATTGTTCCACAGTTTTCTCATGATATCTTTCTCTGGGCTTTGTGTAAAAGTAATATTGACTTCATAGTACAAGTTAAAAAGTGTCCTCTTGGGCTGGAGTGGTGGCTCAGCGATTTCAGTGCTTGCCTGGCAAGCACGAGGACCCGGGTTCAAACCCCAGCACCACGTACATAACTAAGTGTTGGAGCAACGACGGCCATGTGAAAAACTAAATAAAGTTTTTTCTCTCTTTTTCTGTCTCTCTCAGTGTCCTTCTCTCCTTAAAAGAAAAAAAAAATGTCCTCTCTTTTATTTTTTGGTAGTGTTTGAGAACGTATTGCATAAATATATACATAGTTTTTGCCCCAGATTGTAATTCCTGAGTGAGAGGCTTATCTTCTGCTATTCATAACTAGCTGCTTTCAGCCTTACCTGAGTTAATGCTAACAAGGTGACACTTGTCTGCAGGCCCCTGGATATCTTCAGGATGGGGCATGGTTGCCAAAGGATCAACCATGTGATCAGAGGGTTGGAACTTTCAGCCCCCAACCCTACTCCTGATCTCTAGGAGGGGAGGGGGCTAAAGATTAATTTTAATCACCAAGAACCATTGGCTTCATCAGTCATGACGACATAAGGAAGCCTCAGTGAAAACTCTTGAATGACAAGTTTTAGAGAGCTTCTGGGTTGGTGAACACTTTGATGTGCTGGGAGGGTGGCACACTGGGGCATGGAAACGGTATGTCCCAGCAGCCCCTTGCCCCATGTGCCTCCTTGTGTTAATTTGTAATAAATTGTAATTGTTAGGTGCTGCACTTTCTTCAGTTTTGTAAGTTCTAGTGAATTAACAAGCCAGAGGAGGGATTTTAGGGGACCCTAAAATTAGTCAGGCAACACAAAGCCCTTTCAGGTTCGAACCACCTGATTTTGGACTTCTAGCTTCTAGAACCTAAGCTAAATAAATTTCTTTTCTGTATAAATCATCCAGACTTGGGTATACTCTTGCATACAACAGAAATACTAACGCAGTGCTGTTGCTCATTGTTGACTTTCTTTCTAGTGTTTTATTCGTTATTGTGAGTGGCATATTGATATCTCCAACTATAATTTTTCAACTGTTTTTCCCTTATTTCTATTAATTTTTGCTTCATAAATTTTGGGGGCTTTGTTGTTAGGAGCATATATGTTTGTAATTATCATGTCTCCCTGATGGATTAGCCTTTTTGTTGGTATATAATATCCTTTGTGTCTTTTAACAATTTTTATCTTACAGACTACTTTTTCTGTTATTGGTATAGCAGTGTTCTGTTTTGGTTACTGTTTGCGTGGAATGTTTGTTTTTTCTTTCTATCCTTTAAATTTATTTCTGTCTTTGGATCTATATTGAGTCTTTTATAGATAGCATATAATTGGATCAATTTTTTCAGTCTCTGCCATTTAATTAGAATTTTTGATAGGAAAATATGTCCACAATTTGCTGTTTTTTTTAAAATGTCATACCATTATTGTTCAGTTCCTTCATTATGGTTTCTTTTCTGTAAGGTAGATATTTTCTATTCTATCATTTTGTTTCTTATATAATATATTCATAGTTAAATTCTTAACATATTCCCTGTGAACTACAACTAGTATCTTAATTTATAATAATCTAGTTTGAATTAATATCAACTTAATTTCTATAGTATACAGGTGTTGGGGATTTAGCTCAGTGGCAGAGCACTTGCCTAGTATAGGCAAGGTCCTGAGTTTGGTCCTCAGTCTTGAAAAAAAAATTTCTATGCTATATAGAAATATTGGCTCTTATCTACCTCTGTTACCCTCTGCTATTATTTTCACAAATTATCTTTATACATTGTTTCCCTAATCAGTGTGGATTTATATATGTTTTTATAATTTTTTAAAGTAATATAAGAAAAATGGATTATAGACTATTAATACTGACTTATATTTGCTCTTGTAATCTTTGACAGTGTTATTTCTTCATGTATATTTGGTTTGCTATCTAGTGTCCTTTCTTTGCAATTTATTCATTATGATTTTCTGTATAATTATTTTGGTTGTCATGCTAGGGATTATAAAATATAATCTTAATTTGTAATTCGTTGCAGTCTCTTTAGTATCACTGTTTTATCACTTAAATTGCAATATAGAAATTTTATCAACATATGGATTTTCTTATTCTTCCCTCTTTCTATTGTAGCTTATTCATATTTTACAACTTCATTCTTTGAAAATGTCATCAGAATGTATTAAATGCATTATTTTTGACTATCAAAATATTCTAGAGAACTCAGGAAGAGAAAAAAAAAACTGTCAGATGTTTAACACTTCTGTTGCTCTTTCTTCATCCCTGATGTTCCAAGTGTCCTTCTGGTATCATTTCCCTTTCTCTGAAGAACTTCCTCAATTAGTTATTTCAGGTCATTCCTATTGGCTGGGAAGTCTCCTACTTTTCCTTCATCTGCAATTATCTTCATTTCATACCTTAATTTGTGAAAGATTTCTTTGTAGAACAGCTAATTCTGGGGTGATAATTTTTTATAGGATTTTAAAAATGTTAGTGATTTCCTTTTGACCTCTGGTAACAATTTTCCTATTTTTTAAAACTTTGGATTTCTCTTCCTATTTTTAAAGAGAGAAAGAGTGGTAGAGAGAAAGCAAGTCAGTTTTATTTATTTTTTTAATCTGGTTTTTGTTTTTTTGATGCTTAGTTATGCATGTGCTGCTTGGGTTTTGAACCCAGGTCCTTGAGCATGCCAGACAAGTGCTCTACTGTGGAGCCATTGCTCCCACCCTAAATAGGATAATGTTTCGTAGTTGAGGTTTTTGAGGATTTTGTAGATTCTGGATATGAGGACCCTGTCAGAGGAATCATAGCCCATGATTCTCTCCATTTCCGTAGGAAACCTCTTGACTCTTTTGATTGTTTCCTTGGGAGTACACAAAAGCTTTTTAGCTTTATGGCATCCCATTCACTGATTTTTTACTTTACTTCCTTCACTTTGGAGACATATTGAGAAAGTCTTTGCCTACTCCCAAATGCTGAAGTGTTGGACCTAATTTGTCTTCCATCATTTGCAAGGTAGCTGGTTTAATTCCAAGGTCCTTGATCCATTTTGATTTGATTCTCATGCAAGGAGAAAGATATGGGTGTAATTTCAACTTCTGCAAGTGGCTGTCCAGTTAGTCCAGCACCTTTTGTTGAAGAGGCTGTCTCTCCTCCATGTAATATTTTGTCCCCCTTTATAAAAAATCAGATGTTTAAAGATTTGAGGGTTTGTTTCTGGGTCTTCTATTCTGTTCCATTGGTCTTCTTTCCTATTTTGATACCAGTACCATGCTGTCTTTGTTACTACAGCTCTATAGTATAGTTTTAGATCTGGTATGGTAAAACCTCCTGTTTCATCTTTCTTGCTTAGTAATGTTTTGGCAATTCTAGGTTTCTTATTGTTCTAAATGAATTTGAGAATTACTTTTTCTATGTTTGTAAAGAACAACATGGGGATAGCATTTTATAGGGATAGCATTAAATCTATTAAATTCTCAAAAACCTGAACTACAAAAACACAAACAACCCAATTAATAAATGGGCCAAAGAGCTAAATAGAAACTTCTCAACAGAGGACATTGATCAAGCCAATGAATACGTGAGAAAGTGCTCTAAATCACTAGTAATCAGAGAAATGCAAATGAAAACTACATTAAGATATCACCTCATGCTGGTCAGAATGGCAAAAATGAAGAAAATAAACAATAACAGATGATGGAGGGACTGTGGAGAGACAGGCACACTAACACACTGTTGGTAGAGCTGAGACTGGTACAGCCCCTCTGGAAAGCAGTGTGGAGAATCCTCAAAAAGCTAGGGATGAGCCCACCACATAATCCTGCTATTTCTCTCCTGGGTATTTTTCCAGGGGATTTAGAATCAGGACATTACAGCAACACCGCAATATCTATGTTCATAGCAGCTCAATTTACAATAGCTAAATTATGGAAACAACCCAGATGTCCCTCACTGGATGAATGGATCCAAAAACTGTGGTACATATATACCATGGAATTTTACACAGCAATTAGAAACAATGATATTGCAGCCTTTGAAGGTAAATGGATGGCTATGGAAGAAATTATGCTGAGTAAAATTAGCTTAACCCAGAGAACCAAGGGTTGAATGTCCACTCATCTGTGGAGGTTGGAACTAGACCCTGGCCATTCAGAAAGGTGGTCCATTATCATGTGTTAAATCCAGATAAAGTGTAATGTTATATAACCTAATACATTTTTAGAGATGTTGTGGGACAGGGAAGGGAGGGATAAGGGTAGGTAATTGGTGGGGGCACTCTTGGGGGTAAATCTAATCTTCAGAATCTATATACATTTTATATTATTTTGTCAAAAACTTGTATGGTTGTTCAAAAATAAATTTCTCAACAAAAACTAGATAATAAAAAAATAATGTTTTGTTTTCTTCTGGTTTCTCTCTTTTTGTCTGTCTTTAGTTTTTGTAAGTTTATGATGTGTCTGGGTGTACATTTTTCTTTGTCTTTATCTTTGTTTAGGGTTTGCTTCACATCTTGTATCTTTTGATGTATTTGAGAAGGTTTCAGCCTTTATTGAATCAATAACTTTTTAGCATCACACTTTTTTCCCTCTTCTGAGATTCTAATGACGTGAATATTAGAATCTTTTGTTATTAACTCACTTATTTTCCCCCTTCTTTCTCCCGTTTTATTTATGTTATATGATTTTTATAGATCTGTTTTCCAGTTCATGGATTATTTTCACTGTCATCTGCATTCTGCTATTGAGTCAATCCAACAAATTTTAAAAAATCAGTTTTAAAATTTCCATTTGACTTTTCTTTATATTTTCTCTTTCTTCAGCATTTTTTTCTATTTAAATTTTGTTTTAAGACTATATGTGATTGTTCTCTTGAGCATTTTAGGAGTAGATTCTTTAAAGTAATTTTTCCAGATTATTCCAACATCTGTGCCATGACATCATAGGTATCTACTAATTGTCTTTTTATACCAGCTGAATTTTTTTGTGATTTATCAGATGCTGAATATTTTGGATTATATTCTGAAATCTTTATTTAGGAAATAAAAGATAGGACACCCAGTTAAATTTGAAATTCAGATAAAGCATAAGGAGAGTTATAGTATAAATATGTCAAAAAGCAAATATACATATTTTTATTTTACCTACAATTCAAATTTAACTGGCTAGCTTATATTTTACCTGACATCCCTACCTTGTTAGGTTTAATTCCAAGGCACCTCTGTAGACTGTGGTTTTAATGTAAATTTAATCCTTTGAGACCTTGCTGTTCTGTCTGAATTCTTCTGAGACTTGGGCAGGTTTGTTAGCTCAGGAATAAAGCGTTTGCTATGCTAATTAGGGTAAGACCCACTTAAGCCCAGCTCCAGGCTAAGCTTCTGCTCCTTTCTCTCCAGGACTCTCTGGGGTTTTCCGAAGCACTTTTCCTTTTGTTCTTCTGGCCTGAAATTACCAACTTCCTTGATTGTCTGCCACTGTAAGTTCATAAATATTTCAGTTCTGGCATTCTTCCTTGCTGCACTCTGGTTACTTTTTCTGATTCACTCATTTAAAGGTAACTTTTAAAATCCCAGAGCATTCTCAAAGACGTTCTCCATTCAGAAGACAATGGCATCTATATGATAAATCCTTAAACAAGTGTAAGTCAACAATTATACAATACAAACACTAACTTTCATGATGACTCAAAATCCTGTAATAGATACAGTCTGTGAATCAGCCTCCCATATGTATACTTTCCTTGAATGTGAACGGTCTCAATGCCCCAATTAAAAGGCACAGACTGACCCAATGGATCAAAAAATAAAATTCAACAATATGTTGCCTGCAAGAGACACATTTGACACTCAAAGATAGACACAGGCTGAAAGTGAAAGGATGGCAAAACTTCTACCAGGCCGGTGGCCCAAAAAAGCAAGCTGGTGTAGTGATTTTAATTTTTGACAAAATTAATTTCCAACTAAAACTAGTCAGAAAGGACAAAGAGGGACACTTTATCATACTTAAAGGGACAGTTCACCAAGAAGATATAATGATAATCAACATGTATGCCCCCAATTACAACCCCCCCAAATACATGGAAAAAATACTTAAGGACATTAATCTCCTCATTGATCTCAACACAATAATTGTGGGGGACTTCAACACTCCACTATCAACTCTAGACAGATCATCAAAATAAAAAATCAATAAAGATGTCTCCAATCTGAACTACTCTATCAAACAATCAGGCTTAACAGACATTTACAGATTATTCCATCCTAAGACAGCTGAATTTACCTTCTTCTCCTCAGCCCATGGATCCTTCTCTAAAATAGACCACATCCTAGTTCACCGGGACAATCTTAGCAAATATAAAAAAGTGGATATAATCCCATATATTCTGTCGGATCATAATGCTATGATCTTAGCAATCAACAACAGGAGAAACAATACAAACTATTCAAATACTTGGAAATTGAATAATTACCTCTTGAATGAAGGATGGGTAAAAGAGGAAATGAGAACAGATCATGAAGTTTTTGGAATTGAACGAGAATGAGGAAACAACATACCAAAACCTCTGGGACAGTATGAAGGCTTTCTTAAGAGGTAAATTTATAGCACTGTATGCATACATCAAAAATCTAGAAAGAGAGCAGATTAATAGCCTTATGCTTCAACTCAAACAACTTCAAAAGGAGGAACAATCCAACCCTAAATCTAACAGAAAACAGGAAATTACCAAAAACAGAGCTGAAATCAATGACATTGAGAACAAAAGAGCTATTCAATCTATTAACAAATCCAAGAGTGGGTTCTTTGAAAGAGTGAACAAAATTGACAGACCCCTTGCAAAACTCACCAAAA
Organism: Aplodontia rufa; assembly: GCA_004027875.1. Classification (NCBI taxonomy): domain Eukaryota; kingdom Metazoa; phylum Chordata; class Mammalia; order Rodentia; family Aplodontiidae; genus Aplodontia; species Aplodontia rufa. The sequence continues at coordinate 123,202 of PVKS010002086.1, forward strand.
GGAAGATCGAAATGAAGCAAATCAACAAAATCAGAGATGAAAATGGGGATATCACCACAGACCCATCCAAGATACAGAAGATTATCAGAACCTATTTTGAAAACTTATACGCTGCCAAATTTGATAACCTGGAAGACATGTACAGGTTTTTGGACACACACGACATCCCCTCTTTAACACAGGAGAATATTGAAAATCTCAACCAACCAATCACAGAAAGCGAAATTGAAGCAGTAATCAAAGCTCTCCCAAAAAAGAAAAGCCCAGGTCCGGATGGATATATGGCAGAATTCTACCAAGCCTTCACAGAAGAACTAACACCGATCCTCTTCAAGCTCTTCCAGGAAATTGATAGAGAGGGAACACTCCCAAACACTTTCTATGAAGCAAACATTACACTGATTCCAAAGCCCAACAAAGACACAGCAAAGAAAGAAAACTACAGACCAATTTTCCTGATGAACATTGATGCAAAAATCCTTAATAAAATTTTAGCTAATCGGATACAAAAGCACATTAAAAAGATAATGCATTACGATCAAGTGGGCGTCATTCCAGGGAAACAAGGCTGGTTCAACATACGCAAATTAGTAAATGTAATTCACCACATAAACAGAATTAAAAACAAGAACCATATAATCATCTCAATTGATGCAGAGAAAGCATTTGATAAAATTCAACACCACTTTATGCTCAAAACTTTGGAAAAGGTAGGGATCAAGGGAAGATATTTTAACTATGTCAGAACCATCTATGACAGACCCACAGCCAACATTATCCTGAATGGAGAAAAACTGAAAGCATTTCCACTGAATTCAGGTACGAGACAAGGCTGTCCGCTATTCCCACTCTTGTTCAATGTAGTCCTTGAAACCCTTGCCAGAGCTATCAGGCAAGACAAGGAAATCAAAGGTATTTGTATAGGAAAAGAAGAAGTCCAATTATCTCTATTTGCAGACAACATGATTTTATACCTAGAAGACCCAAGAACATCGGCCAGAAAACTCCTAGAGCTCATAGGTGGATTTAGCAAAGTAGCCGGATACAAGATCAACTCCAGCAAGTCGCTAGCATTTCTTTACAGCAGCAACAAATCTGCAGAAGAAGAAATCAGATAATCTCTCCCATTCACCATCACTTCCAAAAGAATCAAATACTTGGGCATTAACCTTAAAAAGGACATTAAAGACCTATTCAAAGAAAATTATCAAACATTAAAAAAAGAAATTATAGAAGACCTGAGCAGATGGAAAAACGTTCCATGCTCATGGTTAGGCAGAATCAATATAATAAAGATGGCCATTCTACCCAAAGCCCTGTACAGATTCGATGCAATCCCCATCAAGATACCTATGGCATTTTTCAGAGATATAGATAAAGCAATTCTCAAGTTCATATGGAACAACAGGAGACCCAGACTAGCCAAAACACTATTCTATAGAAAGGAAGAAATAGGGGGTATCTCAATCCCTGACCTGAAATGATATTACAGAGCTGTAGTAGCAAAAACAGCATGGTATTGCTATCAAAACAGAACTGAAGACCAGTGGAACCAAATAGAAGATCCTGAAACAAACCCCCATATCTTTAACTATTTGATATTTGATAAAGGGGGCAAAAGTATAGTGTGGAAGAAGGATAGCCTGTTCAACAAATGGTGTTGGACAAACTGGACAGCCATTTGTAGACAACTGAAGCTGGATCCTTATCTTTCGCCCTGCACAAAAATTAAATCAAAATG